>JADGJH010000182.1:0-26306 GCA_027596945.1 Physocladia obscura
AAAAAACAAGAATCATGAAAATATCAAAATAGTAATTTTTTTTTCTTCAATTTTTTTTTAATTTGTCTTGGTTGGACACCTGATTGTTTTCTGCAAGAAATAATTGCGCTTGGATGTGCGAAATTACAGTAATTAATTACATGCTTTGAGTCATTGAAAATTTTCCTCTTTTTTATTGCAAGAAAAAGCAAAGCAACACGCCATGTCAACTGGCGGAAACTCGATGTCAACAGCAACAACAACAACAACTGCAGCTGAGCCTTCTACAACGGCAGCGGAAACATCGTTAGTCATCGCACCGTCTTCTATGCAACCGGGGTCTTTAATAACAACCACAACAACAACAACAACAACAACAACAACTGAAGCAACCACAACAGTTGCACCACTACCACCGGCAACATCAGAAACGACAGCAGAGATTCCAGCAACAGCAACAACTACTACAGTCGCAACGTCAGTAGGTGGCATTAACGCGTCATCAACATCGTCAGCACAATCACAAACACAACCGCAAACAGGACTCAAGTCAGCGGCGTCAGCCACCGGCGGAGTTGCGACCAGCATTCACGCGTCGTGGTCGAGTGCCACTGCCACCGCAAAGTCGACGTCAACGTCGACTTCGACCTCTACCGCGTCGTCGTCAGTGTCGCCGTCGTCCACCGCCGCAATTGTCGGTGGCATTGCCGGTGCGATCGTTCTGCTTTTGATCGTTGTATTTGTCATCTGGTTCCGCAAACGAACCTCCAAAAAGTCTGCGAAGTCAACCAGACTTTCGTGGTTGCCTGCCAAATACAGCAACACCACTAATGCCAGCACTGTTTCTCTTGCTGACTTGGATGTTCAGAGTGGCGCGTCTTCCTCCTCTGCTTTCATGGTTTCTAATAACGGTTAGTTTTTGTTGCTTTGTTTTTGGTGGCTGATAAAAAAATTTGTTATTTTGTTATCAGTGGCAAAAAAAGATGATATTTTGACGAGGCTTCCATCGCAGCAAAAACAGCAAGAAATAAATAATACACTTTCCACAATGGCATTTAGATACTCACCTTCCTCTTTGGCTCCCTCAAGTGTTATGAGTGCAACTCCGTTAGTCAATATGCAAGCTGTTCCAGAACTTTCTATGGACCAAGTTACCTACTATCAACAGCAACAGCAGCAGCAACACCAGCAGCAGCAGCAACAGCAACAGTATTACTATTATGACGCCTATGGGCAAGTTCAACTGTATCCATATATGCAAACTCAGCAACAGCCATCCACAGCACCGCAACAGCAACAATATCAGTGGGGATATAATAGCAATCAGCAGTCGCCAGTTTTGCCAATTGCAGTTGACTCAAAACAACTTCAACAAAACCAACAGAATGCTCCATTACGCAAACATTCGCAAAGCAGGCTGGCAACAAGTTTGGCAAACTCCTGGAATAGAAACAGCATTTTCATCGATGCGGATCGGGATAGTGGTAGCGGTGGTGGTGACAATTCGCTGCTACCGTCACCGTCGCCGCCACAAATACGCACTTCTGAGCGCGTGATGAAAAAGAAACAAGAGTTTAATCATATGAGTATTTATACCAATGCGAGTGCTAATGAAGATGAAAAATATGAAGAAGAAGAAGAAGAAGAAGAAGAGAAAAAATAGCCGTTTTCTTTGGACAGTCTGGAAAACAAGCGAAGCGAAGAGAGTATTCAGCGAAAATATTAGCAGTGAGTTAAAAAAATTGAACTTGACATTGAAAAAATAGGTAATTGTTTATTTTTTGTTATAATCTTTGACTTTGTGATTGGTTATTTGAACCTTCTTTAAAATTGCTTTTGACAAAACTTAAAATCACAATAAAAAATATTTTTGAAATGTTGCAAATTAATTAGTTATAAAATATCAGTGAATATTCGTAAACACAATAGTTAAATGAGAAAACAAGAAACTTAATGAAGTTATATTTTCTGGTTTCTGATCTTAAGAATGATGACAATGCCATTTAACTTTGACTCAGACTGAAATCTTGGTAAAATTTCTTCAAGAACTTTGTAGATTTCATTTGAACCATCTATAATCATATGCGGCATTTGACAAATCAATCTGAAATGTTAAATTGCACTCTGATTCTTGCACATGTGGTTCGATGCAAAAGATTGATCATCTCCTATTACTAAGATTGTAGTGACCACAGCTATGGTGACTACATCCAGCAACACAGTTACAGATGCCACTGTAGCATTGGCAAGATTCATTTGAGTAGGCCAATTAAAGAAAAAAATAAGATGATTGATTCGAAAAATCTGGAAAATCTGCTTGGCTAAACATTTCTGGAGAAAAAACGTAAAAGTTCCCCATCATCAATATTCTTACTATCTGCATCCTCAGAGCAACCGTTCACATTTTCACACGGGGCCACCTCATCGATGGTGAAAAACATGACAGTTTTTGGAATTCTTTCAGCTACAGCAACGCAAGCAGCACAAACAACTGCCAACGCAACTGTAACCACCGTCACACAACCACCGTCGTCATCATCTTCATTATCGACAGGAATTCTCGTAGCAATTGGAATCGGCGCTTTTGCTGGGGTTCTCTTTCTCGGTTTTGTGTACCTCTGTTTACGGCGAATTGCAAAGCGGCAATACAAAAACAAACGACGGGCTGCAGGCTCACGAAGAACATCCGAAACGCAAGCAACAATTCAAAGACTACAGCAACAATCGCGCAATACGCGGTCGACTCCGTCTTCGTTGCCGCGTGCCGCTGCTGATTCTTTTAACATTGCAAATTCGGCGCCAGCTATACCCGCAGCCACTAATTATCCAGAACACGAAAGTAATGCACGCGGAATTAGTTCGTGGCATTATTTCGATCAACAAGCTTTCATACAACAACAACAACAGTTTTACCAGCAACAGAAAACGAGCGAGTCTGATTCCGTGCCAATCACTGCGCGGAACGAGGCAGTGTTGTTGCAGCAGCAGCAAAGGGAATCCACGCAAACTAGCAGAAACAGTGTTGGGTTTTATGCTCCACAGCTCTATACCAATTCAGGCGAACAGCGGAGTTCAAGCCAACCTCAACTGGAACTAGATATCAATATTACATCAGATGAAAAGAACGATAGTGGATCGAGTGACGAAGAAAATGGAAACGGATGGGCACTGGCTGATCGTGATGTTACTAATGGGAATGCAGGCACGTTTCCTGCTCATGAAACACTGGAACGGATTCGGCAAAAGAAGAGCATTGTGCGGCACTTGAGTATATATAGCACGGAAAGCAGACAATGAATTTTAATAATAATACTGGTAATCATAGTCAATTAAGGTATAATAGTCGCTTGGACGAAGGTTCAAAAACTGACTTGGATTTTGGTGGGGAAAAAGAAGCAAAAACCCTACAAACAAACAAACAAAAAACGACAATGCTGACTGAAACAGACCCGAGCTTAAACCCGACATTACGTCAATCGTTTGTCTCGTCAAGAAAACCGCGACAAGAAGCCGATGCCGGAATCCCCTTAGCTTCAGCTGAATCGCCAACATTAGCATCATCAATTGCGATCTTTACGACCACAATATCAAACTCCGCAATTCCGCTTCAGCAATCCAACTCACCATTTATCACTGATCCTACCTCAGCAAAGCAGGTACTGTTTGTTTTCTACTTTTTTTATTTTTTTAGGTTTGTGACTCAATCTCAATATATTCTCAGTTATCAGCCACCGTAACTTCAGCAACGCCAACTACTGTAAACCCTGCATCTATCTCATCAATAACATCACTACAAGGCCTGACGGATACAGCAAATATCACGATCATAATGTCGAACGATTTATCGTCATCATCATCATCATCATCATCATCATCATCATCCATTGTTGGACCGCTTGTTGGTGGCATTCTTGGTGCAATTGCCCTTGCCGCGATTCTATTGTTCGTGCTATTCACAAGGTATAAGAAGCTTAAATATCGCCATAGCGGTGGTATTGGAAGTGATCGTGTAATGGAAGACGGTCTCGACTCTAATGTTTCGCTGTTTATAGTTGCGCATGACAGTTCAGGCTCAAGTGGGACCACAGGTGAGAGAAACAAAGTATTATATTGGTTCCTGGGGAATCTCAAAAACCAAATTTTTTCTGAAAAAATTTATCTTTCAAAAAGTCGAACCACATCTTTCATCAGAATCGACCATAAATGACGATGCAGTACGGAGATCTCTTTCACAATCCGTGAAATTACAAACAAGTGACGCCGATCCACACGAGAAACTTGTTTGCGATACCTGTGCAACAGAAGATTCTGTCATAACTACACCACCAGTTATAACAGTAAATGTGCCATCGCCGCCAGGGTCAGAGCGATCACGGTCCGGCAGCCGCAATTTCAACCAATCGCTTGCGAACGCATGGAGCCGGACAACATCGAAGGGAAGCACGGCGTCGTCGGCGTATATTCCATCGCGGTTTCGAAGTCAGGAGTTTGCCAATGTACGGTGGAATCCTCCACCCATGCCTGCGGCTGCGGCTGTGCGGGCGAGTTTGGAAGCGGTATTGGCTAGAGGGAAGATTGGGGTTGGCGGGAACGAAAGTGCGACTGGTGATGTTTTGAGGAGGCAGAGTGTACCAAGCAGTGTGCCTGGCAGAGAATATTCTGAAGAAAATGAAGAATGGAAGAGATAAAGATATTCGTTATTTTCCTTTGATAATTTTCTTTTTCTTTTTTTTTTTTTTTTTGTTCATAGTGTTCGGATTCACTTTCAATACAATAATTTGTGACTCAATTCCCTTTTTTAAAAAAAGATTGTCAAAAGTATTGTCAAAAAAAAACTGAAAGACGCGATTAACCGGCTTTAAAAATGATCGTGACGTCAATATTTCTTGTCGCATCTGTTGCAATCAAATCAGTTATTGCTCAAAATAATGCACAGGCGCAGTGCGCGCAACTAGTCCAACTTTTTCCAACAGTTGATTTCGGACAGGTAAACGGCTGTTCAGGGCCTCTCACAAACAATTCCATAGTTCAGTGGAGTTACTTCTTCCCTTCTTCAACTACCACTAGCACGACCACCACAACAAGTACAAGTACAACAACAACTTCTTCAACGACAACGACTACACTTGCTACTTCCAGTTCATTTTCTGCAACGACAACGACAACTACTACCACCACGACTTCAACTACCACTACGACTACTGCAGCTGTAGCGGCTTCTTCTACTTCGTCGGTAGGAACTACTGCCACTACTACTACCACAACAACAACGGCCACGACAATAACTGCTATTTCAGCTTTAAGCTCAAGTACAAGTACTGCTACAACTTTTTCATCGACAACATCTGGCGCCAGCTCCACTACGGCAACTTCAACTTCAACTTCAGCAGCTGGAACAGCAACAACCACTTCTTTCACATCGACAGCTGGAGCTGGCACCGCCACAACAACAACGGCTGCTGGCGGTGGTACAACAACTACAACAAATGCTGGCGGCGTAACTACTACTACCAGTACCGCTACTAATACTGGAACAACTACTACTACTGCCCCCTCTCTATTGCGTAGACGTAAAGTAAAACGTGCTGGTTCGACATCGTAAGTCTTCATTTATTTGATAAAAATTAAAAAAAGAAACCTGATTAATTGATGTGAAAATAATGATATAGGGGATTGATCACATTGTAAGTTTTTTTGCTTTTTTTTTCTAAGTAAAAAATAAAATAAAAATAAAAATAAAAATAAAAATAGAAACCTGAGTGGCCTTGGTCTCAGAGGATCGATCCCAACGGCTTTGGGATCATTTACAATTTTAAAAACTTTTTAAGTAATAAAAAAAAAAAAAAAAAATAGATCAACAAAATTTTAAGAAAATAATGTAGGAATCTTGCTTCAAATTCTTTCACTGGATCAATTCCCGACACTCTTGGAAATTTGATTGGCCTGACAACTTTGTAAGCATTCCAACAGTCTTAAATTTTAAACTGATAACAATAACAAAATAACAGAAACTTGGCTTCCAATGCAATCACTGGGTCTATTCCAGCGTCTATCGGAAACTTGGTCGGATTGACAACTTTGTAAAAAAAATAATATATATACATAATTGAAATTTATCGACTAACAAAAAAAAAAACATAGGAACTTGGCCGCTAATTCGATCTCCGGACCAATTCCGTCTTCTTTGGGTAACTTAGTGGCTTTGACGAGTTTGTAAGAAAAAACAAGAATGAAACCCAAAAAAAAACAAAAAAAAAAAACATTTAAATTAACGTTAAAACTTACATCAGGAATATTGCGAACAATGCCATCACTGGAGGCATCCCAGCATCTCTCGGAAATTTGGTAGCCTTAAAATCTGTGTTAGTTTATTAATTTTTTATTTACTTGTTTTCAAATATTTGCTTTTTGGTTCACATAGAAACATTGGAGGAAACAAACTCACTGGAACGCTTCCTGCTGCTCTTGTCACAGTGCTAACAACAAATGGCGCCACTATGTAAGAAAGATATTTTTGTTTGTCCATCATGCTATTCACTGAAATAATATAATATATATGTATATAATTAAAAGTGTTGCTACTGGAAACAGTCTCTCAGGACCGGGAATTGTTGGCGCACAAAGTATTTTGGGTAAATATGACTGCGATTCCATCTCGGCTGACCAAACATATTTGGGTCCCAAGTATGCCGCTGCACGTGCGTACTACAATTCTGGAAGTGTCTATGACGCTATTCATGCCGCTTTTGGTGGTGGCACAGACCCTTTGGCGCCAGAGTATTATGATCAAGGATTCCAGAACTATATGAAGGGCGTCGCATGGTGCGCAAAAAATTGGTCTGGTTTTGTCTTGAGTCCACCTGTGAAGCGCAGACGTATCAAAAATTGATCACGCGCACTTTCGCGCTTTAGAATAGTTTGGCAACAACTATATTTTTTTATAGATATTTTTTCTCTTTTTTTTTTTTGCTTCCTGTTTGAGTCTTCCTATCCTTCTGCGTCTCTCTATTATTTCTAAATTACTTGTTTTGTACGCTTTTCTTTTTTGGTTCTCAGGCTGACTTGATAAACACCATTGAAAAAAAAATTAGGACAAAGAAGTATTATATTTTTTTTGTGTATTTTTTGCTCTTTTTAAATATGAAGTACAGGTTGTGGCAATCTTATCTATGCAGGAAAGCAACTTTACCATTGCTTTCACACATCTTGCAACACTTTCACAGAGATTGGTGACAAATTTTGGAGTTGCAAAATCAACTGCAGTTTCAATTACTTACAACAGTGTCCATACAAGTTGGAAAGCATGTCATACAGTTAGTACATTGTAGTGAAAATGACCATTTGAATACATGATTAATAGTCTGTTCAAATAGATTACCACAATAAGTTGATATCACAGTTTGGAATGGAATGAAAATCAGTGGCTGTAATGATTTTGTAACAGTTATTGATGGGTCACACATCCCAATCCTATAACCAAAAAATGATCCTTGGAATGGATATATAAATAAAAAAAATTTTCTTCCATTCCAAGTCATTGAGGTTGGTTAAGCTAGCATCCATTTTGTATATTTATTGATTGCTCTAAAAATATTTTCAGATGTTTGCCAAGGTTTCATGTGTGGTATATATATTAATGGTGGTAACAAATTTGCAACATCAGAGTAGTCACTTTTACTGTTATTTTCACCACTCAAACTGCAAGTAAATTTGTAATTGCGATTGCATAATGTTCCTCATAAAGCTCTCCAAGAATGTCATGCACAGTAATTGAAACAAAAAAGTCAAAAAAGTGTGTTTCTTGTTAAATTTTTATTTGTATTTTTTCTGCATGAATGGGAGCACTTTAATCATAGCAACCGCAGCCAGTGTTGCTATTGCGGCAGGACTCACAGCATTCTTTCGAGTACGACCGACAAAGTCAATTCTTCAACAACAACGCCAATCACAACATCCAGTTCCTGATCTCAGCCAACTGCACGCAACTCCACTCATAGTTATTCCGTCGTTATCGAGTGCAACCGGATGTACCATTATTGCGAAATGCGAGATGCTTAGTGCTGGTGGATCAAGGTACGAATAAAACTTCTTTTCCCTTTGTTTGTTTTGATATTCGAATAACAGCAAAGATCGTCTCGCACGCGCCGTTATAACAGATGCTGAAACACGCGGCCTACTAATTCCACACGAATCACATTATCTTGTTGAAGGAACGGTTGGGAGCACAGGTATTTCGCTGGCAACGATGGCACTGGCGCGTGGATATCGCGCACTGATTGTGATGCCTGACGACCAGGCGCGCGAAAAGTACGAGCTTCTAGCGCAATTAGGTGCAATTGTTGAAAAGGTGCGGCCATGCAGTATTGCGGATGCAAACCATTTCGTGCGTGTTGCGGAAAGGCGAGCAAAAGAAATAAACGAAGCTGGCGAGGTGTTTACTTCTGATTACTTTTCCAAACTTGTTCTACGAACTTATTATCACTATATTTTAGCTGAATGCAAATGGAACTCCCATCAAGGCTTTTTTTGTTAATCAATTCGAAACGCCTGTTAATTTTGAAACACATTATACACAAACGGGACCTGAAATTGTTGAACAACTCAAATCACATGGTTTTGAAATTCTAGATTCTTTTGTCATGGGTGCTGGCACTGGCGGTACGCTTGCGGGAGTATCTTTATGTTTAAAGCAGGCGTTCGGCGAAAATTTGAGAGTGATTTTGGCAGATCCAGAGGTACTTTCATTGCAGGGAAAGAAACAGAAAATAATTGCAGAGTATCAATAGGGATCGGGACTATTTCATAAAGTTAAACATAATATCATGTACAGTCCACATGAGGCGGAAGGTACCCGTAAACGTCACCAAGTTGATACAATTGTTGAAGGAATTGGTATCAACAGACTCACCTCGAATTTCTCGCAAGCAATCAAGCTTAATCTAATCACAGATGCGTTAAAAGTAACCGATAAAGAAGCTCTTGAAATGTCACGATATATTATGCGTAACGATGGAATATTTTGTGGAAGTAGCACAGCGGTTCATCTTGTTGCTGCTGTTCGAGAAGCGCGGCGTTTGGGGCCTGGAAAAACTATTTTGACTTTTTTGTGCGATAGTGGAGTGCGGCATCTTACAAAATTTTGGAACAATGAGTACGTGACAAATGCAGGATTCAAAATTGAAGGATACGGAAGTGATTTGGATTTCATTTTGTGAAAGAAAAGCCAAGACAGAGTAATAAACAATAATGCTGCAAATACTGCTGACTCTACTGCTTGGATTCGCAGCCCACAAATCACGGCCGACAACTGAAAGCTTGCGACAACATCTTCGAACACTTATCACTCAATCAGCCGATGCAGAAATTGATGGAAACAGTGCACTTACCAAAATCTCGTCTTTTTTACAGCGCGTAACTGCGCCACCACTGCCAACATTCAAAACAAAGGATCTCATAGTCGTTATTGTTGCTTTGACGGCTGATTCGCGGGGCTTTCTGGGTGTTTTCAATTTGTGGTTCCAAGTGCCAGTTGAATGGATTTCGCCATTGGTATCCGGAAATTTCGCAGCATCGGGAATGGGAACTGGATCTGGATCCGAAAGTATAGATCCTGAGGATGAAGGCGAAGCTTTATTTGAGGCCGCAATTAAACGTAAAGCGGCGCGAGATTATGCTGACTCTGCTCGTCTGTTTACTCGCGCTGCACAGTCATATGCATCGGGAACGACAGTTCACTCGCAGTTAGAGGCCGCAAAGGCACATGGCGAAGCTGCGAAATGCTACACGGTTCTTAAGCAGGCCGAATATGCAAAGAATGCAAACGATACGGCAGCGTCGATTTACGCACACCATGACGCGCATCATACACGAGCTGCTGCTATTTACGAAAAGATAGCACAAGAGTTGAAAATGGGTGGAAATCTTGTGGATGCACTTGCATATTTAGACAAGGCAGTCGCGTTGTATCGAACCAGTGGGGATGCCCGGACATATCATGTCAACGCACAGCGAGTGGAGCTTTTAGCAATGCTTGGAAGATATTCGGATGCGATTATTCTTTATGAAGCATTGTCGGCGCATGCAATCACTATTGCGACGTTGAAGTTTTCAGTGAGAGGATTTCTAACAGACGCGTTGTTTTGTATGCTTGCACAACAAGACCAACAAGGAATCAAGAATGCGTTACAAAGATATCTCGATCAGTACACATTGTTTGCTGATGTGGAGCCCGTATGGCGGATGCTTTTACACGCTTGGGAATGTAGTAATGCAGAAGTATTCGAAGCGACTGAAGCGAGGTTCCGCCTGTTCAATAATGTCACCAAGGGAGCTTGGCAAGACCGAGCGATAGGGCGCGTGAAGGAAGCATTGTCGGATTTAAATTAGCACAAACACATTTTTCAGTTTTTCACTTTAAAAAAAAGTCAAAATAAGCTTGGCAACAAACAACAATGATACCTGCACCAGTTTCGGCGGGAACAAATGCACCGGCAACATCAAAATTGTCGACAATCGAGTTTCGACTCCTTGGATTTGAAGGCGAACTTGCAGGACTGTTTGCCGAATCGCATCTCAACGAACACGCGTGTATTTGAGGCTTTCTGACTTGTTGGCGATTGCTTTCGTATGTAAATTTCGCTACATTGCCTCGGCACTCAAAAACAAGCAAGTTTCCACCTGCACCTTCTTCGGCAATCAAGCCAATGAACGCTATGCACTATGTATGCTCGATTTAGCCAACTACGTCACAGCCGCATCACTTTCACATAATGATGCAGATCTCCTACATTTAAATTCCCAAGTCCACCCGGGGATGAGACAAAATTGCCCAGAAATGTATCGAATATAGATCGACACTGTCACTTGAATCTCAAAGAATTTTATTAGAATTGCTTCGTGTAGTTATATTTTTTTATTTTGCTCTAATTTTTTTTTTTTATGTAAAATAACCAGACTTGAAGAAATTACTTAAGTCAAATCCAATTACAATCGTCGATGTTGATATTTTTTCGTTTGATAATGTTTATTAAGTACATACTGAAAACGTTCGAGATTTATGCTGAAATGCACAAACTAGTTTGACTCAAATAAGAAGAAGCTGGGTTAACTACAATATTTGAATTGTTCTTCCAGACATAATCGAGGCAGTTCTCGGGAATCTTGCAAATTGGTATTCAACTGATAGTTCATTTGGCGCATTGAAATTCCAAAGAAATTTTCAAAGCAATTCTGAGCTGATAATTGATTTTTTGAAGAAAATATAAATTTATTTATTAAAATAGGCACGTAGTTCACTATATGCAGAGGGTGGTACACTGGATTTTGTGGCTGTTATTTAACTGTGGGATTTTGCATCAAACATGTCAAGCCACTTGTGAATTAGTTTCAAAATTTTGAAGTAGGTGCATTAATATGGAGTGGGGCTGATGAGCCATCATTTATAAGAGGATAATTGAGATGAAACCGAATTTGAAGGTGTGGAAAACCACGACAGTGAGTGAGAGAATGAAGAAAATGAAGAAATCTGTGGTTGTATTTTGAGAGTTTTTTATTAAACAAAAAATTTGAACAATGGAAAAAATAATGCTTTACCACCTTTTGATTACTAGTATTTATTCCGTCGTACAATCGCAAAATATAAATCAGTTCATAAGCTTCTGGAGTGGCCTTCCAACTTGCGCTCAAAACACAATTTCTCGTGTGTTTGGGACTAAATTGCCGACTTCAGCCCAAGTTCTGAACTTCTGCTTTACTTTGGATCAGTCTTTAAATACCGCTGTGCAGCTACTGACACCTTCATGCACAGGAACAAATGACCAATTGGCAAATGAAGTTAATTTTTCATTCTTTATTTATCGACGCGTTATTAGTAACACAAAAATCAATAATAGGTGGTTTCCGGATTTCTTCCAGTTTGTGTAGGAATAAACGTTATTGGAAGTCAATATAATGTTCAAGCTTTGGAGCTCTTTTGGTCAGAGCAGCGCGACTGTTTTCACACCATCATTTCTCAACAATTTGGGCTTAGTCGAGGACCTCCAGCTGGAAATGATATTGCATATCTCTGCAGTCAAGGTGATAACATTGGAGGAATAATTGCATCAAACATGGATCCAACAATTTGCCCTGGATTTACAACAGATCAAATCCCAACATACGCTAACACGGTACGTTTGAAAATCAAGGCCTAATTTTGTTCAACGAAAAAAAATTTAGATTTCGAATGAATTTAACAACGTGATATGCGTCCCGCCTCCCGCAACTCCAATCTCGCAAATAGCATCCATAAAACCAGTCAATCTGCCAATAAAGTTCTGTCCGTTATTTCTCAATCAAAATCAAAATTGGGCAATATCAATCACCAATAATCTAGCCCTGACTATAAAACTCTATGATCCATCATATACTCCATCAAGTCTGTTTGGAATCAACGCAAAAAATCAGTTGCAAATCAAATCATCAAAGTTAAATGGTGTGTTTTGTGTAAGCTGGCATTCGGGAGATACAACAGCGACTATCGTTCAATGTACTTCGGCCGATTTTTGGCAGTACCAGTGGCCATACATTCACCCGGAAGGACACTCTGGATCATGTTTAGGGACTTTGAATATTCCCCTACAAACAGGAAATTTAATTGGACACATACCATGTACTAACCAAGGGAACCAGCAGTGGAAGTTTTCATCGCATGGATGTGTCAGTTCGTGAAATATGGTATGGAATATTTGGTTAAATAGAGCCCTTTATAAAAATTTATTCATAAATTGAATAAACCCCCCTATTCACACGCCCGCACAGTTTTCTCTGTGGAGCTTCTCTAATAAAAAATTGAATTTCAAAGGTTTACCCTTCGGGTAGTGACAAATCACCTCAACTTTGAATGTTGTGAAGATTGTTCACTTGTAGTGAGTGACGTGTTTTGTGTTTATTTTAGTGTGAATGTTCACTAAGAAAATTGATTTTTGTGATGAATCAAATCAACTTTGAATAGTGTGGGGATTGTTCACTCGAGTTTAGTGATGAGTATTGTGTTTGATTTAAGTGAGAATTGTATGTGCTCTCGTTCAAGGAAAAAAATTTTGTCCTAAAAATAGAGATTGAAATGCTTGGACATTGACGATGTTTTCACTCAGCAGCAACACGACCGACTCAACACCATCAACCAGGCACTTACGGCGAAGCGGATAAGAGACAGAGCAGGTCTCGAGGCAGAGAGACGCGAGCTACTTTAACTGAAATTGAAAGCAAAGAATGCGACAGAAAGACACCTCAAGAACAAATTCAATATTTCAAATCGTAAGCCTCCTTTTAACTCCACAATATTACATTTGTTTATTCTTTCAGTTTCAGCTCCATCGTCGTTGCCAGACAATCTCATTGACACCGGCTCAACATCAGCTGAGCCATCAATACTCGCACCACTTTAATCAAGGTCATCGAAACATCCACACGAATCGTCCTTGTTCGTCCCAGCTTCAGTGTATCGGCCAAGCAAGCGACTAAATAGTTCTGAGGCGAACTTTGAATCTCTACATACTGTCGAGGAAGAAACACAGGACTTAACTGGATACCCTCGTGTTCCGGACGAAATCCATCACATTCCATTAGACTATAATTGGGAGGAAGAAAGCAGTTCGGACAACGACTATTTTCAACAAACTGTACCAGAAGACATCTATGAAGAATTTTACTCTCAAACTCCGGCACCCGAGGTTTTTTTTTTCGTTTTCTTTTCTTTTATTATTTTTTGAAAACCAAAACCAAACTATGGCGTCTTCAAAAGATTCTGATTCTGATTCTAACTTTGATTACGAGGCACGTGATTGCTCTTGAAAACGCCTATAAAAGGCAGACGTTTCTCACCTTTTCCCTTCTTTTTTCTTTTCGAAAACCAAACTGCAATGGGCAAAGAGTCCACCACTATTGAGGTTTGTTCGAAACATGAAATTATCTGAATTCTAATTGGTTAATTTTTTGCATGTAGATTCGACGTGGATTCAGTATTCGTCAGCAAAATACAACTGAGGGAACTGAAGGAATACCTTTCACGTGTTCCTTTGACATTGTAGTTCCGAAAGAATGTTACTTTGACACTTCTGATGGTTGGAATATTCATAATGGATTCAAATTCCATGGTAAATCATTCACCATAAATATAATTTTACTTATAAATACTTTTTATTCCAAAAGTTGCTCCTTGGCCATGCATCATTGCGAAAAAAATTACTCTTATCAGCCGTAACACAAGACTTTCAGGAAGTAATGAAGGAAATTTATGTTCCGGATTTTCTGTTCGTGTCGGAGACAAATTGTGGGGTTCCCATACATGTATGAGACTATTCTGTCCTCTACTACCGCCGGTTATAACAAGCGTGATGGACACAATGCCACCTTTGCATCATATTGCTGGGGATGTGAGTTCTGCAAGACAAAACTGCATCAGAACAAAACGGTATATACAAATTCCATGTATTCTTCTCCCAAAAATGAACGCCGAGATGCCCCCTTTAAACACGACCCTTACCCGGGTCGTGTTCTATCTCTTTGGACTTTTTGGATATATTTCTAACCCATCTTATTGATGAAGGCACTCCAACGCGACAAGGATTACAAGGCCGGGTTGGCTGAGAAGACTCGCATGTTTGGTGCCGATTCTCGGGAAGTTGAAGCGTTTGTGGCCGAAAATCACCCAACAACAGGAAACTTGGTGGTAAGTGTCAAATTCACCCCCTTCTTCCCGCCAAGATGCCCCTCCTTAAACACGACCCTCAGCCGGATCGTGTTCTTTTTCTTTGCACTTTTTACTAATGATTTCTTTCAGGCTCTTGCAATCGACCGACAATGTTTTGAAGAAATCCCAATTCTTCTTGAGCAATTGGAATCTGGTGAAATACGTCAAGATGAGTTTGATGTCCAGTTTGCATCAAAGACAAAGGGGTCTATGAATTTTTTGGTGGGTGTCTCAATTTCTTTCCGTTCCAATATATTTATCATCAGTGCATAGAAATCTTGGTCAGAAGAAGGCCGCAAGTACCGCTCAGATGCAGTTCATGCCAGCCGCGATAAATCAGTAACTGAACAGCAAGACATTCGAATCATTGTTCCCCATGTTGCATCACTTCAAAACATCAAGGCAAAGCTCAAAAATCTCATTGCAAACTTTACACTTTCATCATTAAACTCTAGCAACTGTATATATATGGTGAGTTCTGGATATAATATCTCTATTTTTTGTTCCTAATGGATTTATTGCTTATGTTTTAATTGAATCAGGACACAGAGCCAATTGAAGCTGGAGGCAGTGGCCATGGACACAAGGAAGACTCATTACTGGGCTTGCAGGTACAGGAAAATCAACAGAACTAAAAGAAACAACCAAACTGTTAGATAAAGGGACCTATATTCTCTTGGCAAGTACAAACAAAGCAGTGTGTTTGATTCAAGGACAGACTGTGCATCACTTTTTTCACATTGACAATGATGGGAAATGTAATCTCAGAGAAGCATTGAAAGCAGCACTAAAGTATAAGTATATTTTCATTGATAAAGTGAGCATGTTGAAATCCAGTGCATACAAAGTCTTTTATTATGCCAAACTGCATTCCAAAGAAAAGTTTGTATTGGTTGGTGACTACAAGCAGCTTGGAGGGGTTGAAAGGCCAAGACCAAAGTACATTGACTCTACAGCACTGAAAGAGATTGTTGAAAATAGTATGACAGAGTTACTTATTAATCACAGGTCAGACGACACAGTTTTTGAGATATTTGACAAGGTCCACCAGTTGAAACCTAGTGACTTTGAAATAGACATGTCTTTACAAGAGTTAATCTGTCATATACAAATGAAAAACGTAAACAAATCAATGAAATCATGATGCAATGAGATAAACTAAAAAAGAAAAAAAAGATTAAAATAGAAGCAAATAAAGATGACCCAAACTCACAGCAGGTATTGCTGATGGTTGGTACTCTGGTTATTGCACATAGAAACTTTAAGTCTCTCAAAATTGTAAACTGTGTGACATATTCAGTTTGAAAGATTGAGCCTCTCATATTACTGGAAGATACATTAACAAAGGAGACAATTGAGATAAATGCTGAGCAGTTCCAACTATACTTTAGAGTAAATTATTGTTCAACTGTCCACAAGATGCAAGGGGATTCTATCTGAGAGCCTTTTACAATCCACAAGTGGAACAGAATGGAGGACGATATGCAGTACACTGCAATAAGTTGAACAACTAAAAATGAATACATTAATGTGGTTGACAATGGCATAAAACACAAAGTAACAAAGGATACTGATTTTGACAGACTTAAACAGAAGAAGAAGAGAGAGCGAGACATGAAAGATGAATTCAAACGAAAGAGAATTGAGGCTGTTTGGGTAATCAACTACAGTATTTGAAAGGGCTGTTCTGATGACTGCAGTTTGAAACATACTTTTGTTAAGAGACAAGAGCTGTTGGAGCATCTTGGTATTCCTGATGGGGTGATACCAAGAGGATATGAGATAGACCACATCAAGCCACAATGCCAGCATACCACAGATGATGACTTCAAGAACATCAATGCTTATTGGAACCTGTGACTGATTTCAAGAAAAGAAAACAACTAGTTGGGACAAAAATTGCAATCATCATAAAAAAATGACAATTTTTCATTTTCATGGACTTTTTCAAATATTTATAATCTTTTGCTTATATTATGAAATGGAATCGATAGTAAACTACTCTGTAAATTTAAAACAGTCTGATTTGACGTGCTGCGTCTGTCTTGAAAACATCAATTTCCCAATTATTCAGTGTGCAAATGGGTCAAATCCACACTTTGTTTGTATCAAATGCTGCCATCAATTGGGCCAAAAATGCCCACAATGTAAGACTGAATCATTATTTCATAACAAACAGCTGCAGGTTACACTAACACCCTTTTTAGAATCTTGCACCAATGAAAATTGTAAAATGAAAGTACTCAAATGGAATTTTGATGAACACGTTCAAGATTGTGATTATAAGAAACACAAGCCCTTCATGTGTCAACGTAAGGTGATTTCAAGAAAGATAATGCAGAGTCACTTTGAAGACTCAAATTATCAACAGAAATTTGTCACAGATTGAAATGAGCAGATGGGATTCAGAGAAACAAGGCTTCAAGCTGGATTTGAATGATGGACCTACAGATGAAGTGCTTACAACACACAAAACAGTTGTTCTGGTGTGCAAGAATGAATGCGGTAAGTGGGTTGTTTGTCCATTGTCACTCACTAAACTCCCAACAACAATCACCATTACAACAATAAGGAATCTTTCAAATGGAACAATATCAGAGACTTCAGTGCACATGAACTGTTCATCTAATCTGTCAGAGCTGGTATTTATGGAATTGGAAACCTGTGACGCTGTGTACTTAAACACAAGACAAAACAGTCAAGGAAACAAAAGCATTCAAGATTTTCTGGGCCATATGTTTGCTCAGGATAGAGCACCACTGCCAGCATTCTCTGACTCTGACAATGATTAACGTCTCTTTATTTCAACAATCTTTTCATCATCAATCTCCTTCTTCAAGTGATGATAGAGTGTTTTTTGGATGGCTGGCTGATTGTCATGGAGTTCTTTACAGAGGTTTGTGTCTCCTTTCATTAAATCGTGTTTGATGCGCTGAATTCTCTTTTTATTATCCCCACTGCTCTTCTTTCTCAGATAATACACTAGTGTCTTATCAACATAGAACAACTCGCTGTCAATCTCAAAGTATTCATTTCCATTCATTAATTGTTTTATTTTATCCAGTAATGAATGTTTTATTTCAATCACAGACAGCTTCTCGAAATCAGGGTCCGTTGCCTCTCTCAGTTCTGATTAAAGTCTCTTGACAGTCTCTTCTAATTCAACAATCTGTTCCTTCATTGACTGGTTAATATTGGCTCTCACAGGGTTGACCATTTTCATCCACTTGTCAGGCACTTCAATGTTGATGGCTTGAGTTGAACCAAAGTAAGGTATGCCTACTTTCAAAAGAGTGGTATTAAGTTTACGTTCTTGTACTTCATAGTGGTGTTCATTACGTGGGTCTTTGTATATGGTTCCAATAGGGAGGGTCTTTAAGAACCTGTTTCATACAGTTGTGGATAGAATTGTGACAGTCATAGTTTTATTATTATAAAAGAAAATAATTTTAAGTAAGTATTGTTCAATTGAAATTAAAATAGTTGTTGATGTAATGTGTCTATTTTTAGGACAAAAATCTGGCTGAGCAGACTTTTTTTTGAAACCATACAATACACATTTCATTCAAACGAACACAATGTTTAGCAAATAATCCTACATAAATCTATCAAATCATTCATCACTATCATTGAGCGTAAATAAAACACTTTATTCAAAGTTAAGATGACAACACACAATACTCTCATTCAAAAGCAGAGAGTCTCACTGAAATCGGTCAGATTATTCACCACTAACTCTCAGTGAGAATTGACACTCTATTCAAAGTTGAGTTAGAGTTGATTTGTCACACAATAGTCTCAATCAAACACACCCATCATTTGAGCGAAAACTCTCACTAACATAAACACATTATCTCCCTCTGTATTTCAGTGAGAATAAAACACACTATTCAAAGTTGAGTTGATTTGTCACTTGCTGCAGTGAAAAGAAGTGAAATTCAAAATTTTATTAGAATTTCCACAATTTTGTGTGGTTTGGCTAAGGTATAGTCTGCTGTAAGAGAGAAATAAATAAATTAGTGTAATCTGAATCAAGTGACATGAGTTCAAGCACTGGCACAGCGTGGCTGATTCGTGGGAGGACAACAAGTCGTGTGTTTTCAAATTCAAGGCCACGTAACACTTCATAAAGCTGTTCACTTTCACGCACAGGAACAGTTGTATCGCTACTACCATGTAGCAGCAGCCAGTTGGCAGGCAACAAAGTACGTAACGCCAAATTGCGGTCTATCGTATCGACTTCTAAATGATTCAAATTGCGGAGAATTTCGACTGGACTTCGTGCATCAAATGAAGCACGAGTAGAGCCCATAGCGCGTGCCATGGCAGAAACTTCTTCCAGCCCACGCTGAGCCTCAAACTGAAAGTGCTGGGCGATATTATAGACACCAGCAAGCAAAATTACAGCGGAGATGCGGGGAAGTGAACGCGTTAATGGTCGAAGAAAATATTGGCCAGTATATTCATTATTCATGGGGCACAGTCGATTTTGTGTAACTGAATTCAGGTTATGGATCAAAACAAGAGAAGCCAAATGCGCGCCGGCACTATGACCCATGATGCTGATGTTCTTTGGATCGCCACCGTATGATCTATATACACATGATCATTTTCAATTGAAAAACTGTGAGAGAGGAGAGGAAGAGCATACAAAATGTTTGCTTCAGTCCAAACAAGTGCATCAGCGACATCATCTAGCATTTCTTCAACAAGACCATTTGGATGCAAAGAATAGTTTGGCACTACTACGATATAACCTGCAGTCTGCAGCGTATACGCAAGAGGCGCGTAAATTCTATTTTTTCGATTGATTTTTTGAGGTTAATATGAAAGCAATATTGAGCTGACAAATACAAAACTCTTTGCTTCCAGAGGACCAAGCCCCACCGTAAATAAATACAATCACAGGAGCGAGTGCAGACTTTGAAGAAGCGCGGCCATCGTGGTGTACATCAAGAACGAGCGAGCGAGTAAAAACAGCATGACTGATGCGGTGGTAGTGGAGGCTGAATATGGGTTTAATTAACGTCAACACAAACCACCGGGCATAAGTTGGAATCACTGGGCCCAGCATCATTCCTTTCACGTGTTGAACCAAGGCAACGTTCAACTTAACAATCCGTTTGACGTCCGAAATAGCAACACTACCGTTCGCGTTGGTTGCTGCGTACAAACAAACAGCCAGTCCGTAGAGCAGCAGCCACCCTAATTAGCTGTTCAGTGTCCACTGTTTTGGTTCATTCGTTTCACTGGCGGATACCTGCAACAAAACAACATCCAACAAATTCCATCACAAAACAAAACAGTATATTTCCACGAACAACACTTCACTGCACTGCAAAAAATGGCATTCTTTGAATACAATATTTGCGACAAAATGTTAAAGAAAAAATACTCACAAACGAGACGGAAAATATCTAGAAAAATTAGTAAATAAAAAAGCAGGAACAAATAAAAATAAAAATCATACCGTTGTAAACAAAATAATTTGAGGTGCCTTCAGGATACAAATTGAATGTTTGAACAAAAGCCATAGGAGCTGGAGAATCGTCGAACTGGGAGTTAAAACTTGAGTTTCAAAGTCTGTTTCAAATTGAAATATGTTCTCGCCTGCAGCTGGCCCATCACCGTAATCAAAATAGATCCTTGAGTGGGATGAGATGGTTGGGCATCACATTTTGTAATCAAATGTTTGATACGTTGAACAGGCAAGCTCTGAAAAAATAATAAAAATAATAGTAAGAGCAGTCTGCAACGATCTTGACGCAAATTTAATATTAGAAGGTATTATTGGTTAAATCGCTGGCTATCTTCATCCCAAAAAATTCTGCAAAATAGGATGGGATCGAGGATTAAACTGATGGCTCACCGCTAAATGATTAACGATATTCTGTGCACCAACGAACTGTTTGTCTTCGTAGGTAAGCATCGAGACATCTCGCTAACGATGTCCATACATAAAGATACGAATACGAAAAAAGCAAGAAATCAGTTCATGGAAAAAGAAATTTCTCGACGGCACATTAACGTACGTAGAGAGGGGCTAGTCCAGCTCGGTTTGTGTCGAATGCGTTGTAGTAGAAATCCGTGAAGCCCTTTGCGATTTGATCAACTGACATAATGGAAGTCCCCTAAAAATGAATAAAAAAGACAAAACAAATTTTCACAAACACCTTCTTCACACAAATCATGAACAAATACTTTCACAAATTATCACAAATTTGTTGAGCCCAAAAACACATCTCCACAGATTTGTGAATCACAAGTAAAACAAAAAAAAATGGGTCCAAGAAGGGTGGTAGTACTCTGCTGAAAGCAGCGCCGGAACTTTTGCGCTCTCTCCCTGAAGCTGGCAGGATTGCAAACTTTGATCAAGATGAAATCACAAGTAATTTGAGCTTTCTTTATGTTAAGAAACACTTTACAATAAACTTTGTGTGTTTCAGTTAAAGTGTCTTTATTGTATAACCATAATAATAATCAAAATAATAACTATAATAACTTGAACTCAACATACCTTTATGTGTTTCAGTTAAACTGTGAAGCATCACAAAGATAATTTGTATTGCTTAAATATCGAAACTCTCAGAAATAAATTTTCTCCATTCAATTTTCCAACAATTTTCCACTTTGAATCTCTTGCTGTTTCATCTTTGTATTTGAAAACTTCTCACTTTATAAAATATTACTCAATCTGATCCACTTTGTTTACAGAGCTTCTGAATTTAATTGACAAAAATCGTCCTAGTGGTGGGAATGAATGGACAAGAGTTGAAAATTAATTCAATTCTGGAGTTCAATTCAACTAAAATCGAAGTTTAATCAATTGCAACAGCAGATAAGCCAACTGCATCACAACCCCAAGAAATTGTTGATTGCAGCATTGCAATCTAAGCACAAATTGAATGACAAATTGGAATTCAAACTATGAGTGGTGTAATTGAGATAACAGAACAGGAGGAGGACAGTGAGTATAGTTTTGTTTATTACTCTATTAATTACTCAATTGGTATTGTTTTTACACACACTTTATTTTGAAGAAAAATCCCACCCTTTTATGTCCCTTCCAAAATTAATGAAGACACTCATGATTCAGATACAAAAACCTCGTTCACTACTCCTGAAACTAATTGCCACCCTTATTTCCTTGTTTTGACTTGCCCTTTTCATTTATTTCACTTGTCCTGCCTTGCCAATTGGTTGTTGCCACCACATTGTCTTCTCTTGTGTCTAACTTATTTTTCTTTACTTCTTGAATGCGTCTGGATGTCAAAAAGCCAGCATTGTTTATCATTGTTGTTAATAATGCTTTGATAGATCTTTTATGTGCTGTCAGACAATACCTCCCAGCAGATGAGGAATATCTTTGGAAGGAAGCTGAAGAACTCTATAATGACAGCTGTGAGGATTGCAAAGACCATCATACTTGGCTGTTTATGAAATTGGTAGGTCAAATTAACATCATCAATTCTATTAAATAATCAATATAAACCCAAGAGATTTGATTCTCTGAGGAAGTCAACAAAGCAAACTGGTGATCCTGACTGTCAATATCAAATTAGAGCTGCAAAAAGGATTTGGCATGAAATTGAAACTCAAATCAGTGGAGATGACAAAGTAGGAGATGACAAAGATGTTGGATCAAAACAATTTCTTGCAGCAAAATCTGGGACTGGTGCATTTTCTATCAAAAACTGTCTTAGGAAAAGTAATGTTGTTAATGGAAATTCTATTTCAAGTAAAGCTGGCTCATATAGTTCTTGGCCTGCTCAAGAGTGGAAAAGGCTTTGTTTACAACAAACAGGATGCTCTTGAAAAAATGAATGACAGCATGGAAAAGTATGCATTTTATCTTTCTAAATATACTAATAGTTGAAATTTTTCTCCAAAATGCTTCTTTGCAAATGAACAGACTTACTGAACTCAAATGTGAAAAAATGGATTATAAGGCAAAAATGGAAGCTTGGTGCGAGGAAATGGAACAGCAAAGATGAGAGCAACAAGAGGAGCTAGATTGCAGACAAGAAGAGTGTGAGAAAGAACAAGCTTGCAGAAGTGAGAAGTGAGAAGACAATGCAGAATGGGCTAATTGTGAGGAAAGATTGTCCAGAGAATGGGCAGATTGCAAAGCAAGATTGGAATAGCAAAGCCAACAACAACCTATGTCTATCATTGTGGCTCTTGTAAAAAAGTAAATGGGATATACTTTTATTGTTTTTTATGTTGACTTTTGGTTTTTGGTTTTTGTTTGGTTTTGATTTTGGATGATTTTGATCTAAAATTAAAGTTATAAAGTGCTTATCAAATTAAATATTCTTCATAAACAGATTTTATTTGGCTAATTTCAGTTTTTTCACTCTCAAGTTATACAAGCAAAAAATATTGCATAGTTGTACCTTTCAAATGTCATAATTGTGAGGCAATTTTTTTTTTGTCAGCCACTGAAATGGTTTTTCAATGGTCCCCATTCCCCATTCTGCAGATTGTCTAATTTTAGTAATTGCTGAGCTGACCAATTCAGCAGAAGTTTGTTCATTTAAGAGAAACTATTCCAGCTCCACGATTTTAAGTGGAGTTATTATCCTGTTGAACATTTCACTAGAAACAGGAAACGCCAAATCAGCAACAACTCCATAATCTGGCAGAGAAAGGCGCAGATCAATCAGTCTTGCATGGAAATCACGAGAGTTGTCACTATATTTAAACTGTAGGTACATAAAACAGTATTTTCAAAAAGAGAAAGATTAGATCCAAGACAGTTGTGGGGCACCTAAATAATAGTATCATTCACACCATAGCACAGAACTCCAGTTACATAGACAGTATGTAGTCAACCATTATAGAAGGCATTCTGAATGTCTTGATGTGTTGGCTCTTGCACAGGATTCCCAACAGTTACAGAGTGGCTCCCTTTGATTGATTGCAGTTGCCCAAATTTTTTGATTTTTGGTGATAGCCATTGTATTTGCACATCTTTGATTGGATCCAAAGTATTTGAGAGTGTTGTCTCTACCTTATGAAGTGTATTTCCCAAAGTGCTGGGAGGAATTCCAAAGAGCTGACAAAGTTCACATTTGTCCATGTCTGAATTTAGATAAGATCAGATATCAAATAAAGTTCCAGTACTGTTGTCTTCCTTGATAATTTAGGAGGGCAACTGCACAATCCAGGTCCAGATTGAATAATGTAGTCTTTGCTAAATTCTTCAAGAATAGCATCAAATGCTGGCTTGTCAAATCCCATTTGATGGATAAATCCATTTATCCCTTCAGCAAATTGACTTGAAGCATACAATGCATGCCATGATGCATTTTGTGGCTCTTTCAAATTGCTGGTGTTCAAAATCAGATACAAGAAGAACAAATAGCTTGTTGAATTTCAAACCTTAAAATACATTTTAGTAATAAAAAAAGCTTTAGCCAATACAAATCTTTGTTGCTTGCATTTATGTCAAGTGCTTTGCTCTACTAACAGGATTTGGTTGATCATTTAATTTTTATTTTTTGTGGACTGAAAGTATTATTTGACCTTCACATCTCCCTTCACATTTCATTCACATCTGTCTTCACATTCACTTCCACAAATTTGAAAAATTGTTATTTTTGTTGTATTTTTCAGGGACTTCCAATGTCTTTCTTTCACAAAAAAATAAAATAAAAAATAAAAAGGTTACCAATCAGCTGATGTAGAACACGTAACAAATACTTACCATGAATTGTGATTAGAGTAAATATGTCTTTAAATTTTTTAAAAAAAAAATGGGACGATGTATTTATTCAGGAAGACGAAGGCTGCAGAAAAAGAAAGTTGAACAAAAAAAGCAAAAAACTTAATATCACAACAAAATGAAAAATAACAGCCATTTCTGCGACCCTCTTTTACTTCTAATTTATTTCATTCCGCCCTTAAACTTAAGCAGTAACGGTCCTAGTTGCAGCAACAGTGTCAGTTGCAGTTGCAATAGCAGTGTCAGTTGCAGTAGCAGTGTCAGTTGCAGTAGCATTGCCAGTTGCAGTAGCAGTGTCAGTTGTTGCAGTGCCGGTTGCAGTTACAGATACAGTTGGTTGCGATGACGGAGCCGTGACATAAACCGTGAAAGTCTCAGTGAAATTTTTCACTTCTGTCACTGTCGTAACGTCATGCTGGACTACTGTAACAGTGACAAATATGGTAGTAACAGTGAGTGGCAGTGGTGATGATACTGTACTTGCAACAGTTGATTTTGAGGCCACTTGGGTAATAGCAATCCCAGACTCTGTAGCAGTCGTGGCAATAATTGTGGTGGTTGCAGCGGCAATAGATTTTGCGGCTTCAATAGTTGTTGAAGTGGCGGTAGCAAGGCCGGTGTTACTTGCAACACTTTTAGTGCCAGCTTGCTTTGTGATAAATGCAGAAGATGCAAACGATACCGATGCCACAGTTTCAGTCGCTAGCGCAGTTTCAGAAGCTGTCAGTTTGAATGTGGGAATTAATGAAACACTTGTTTTTTCTTGTTCAGACGTAATTTCCGATGTGGTAATAGCAACGGTGTTTGCATTTTGGCCGAAACTTGATACAGCGACTGTGCCAGTGGATAGTGCAACAGTTTTTGTCACCGTCACTGTAACTATTTCTCCGGCAGTTGTAGCAATTTTTGACGTTGATGGTAATGTAACTGCTCCAGAAACCTCAGTAGTGGGTAAAGTTTCAGTGCCAGACTCAGTTTTTGTGGCAACATATGTGCTACCATGTTCTGAAAAAGATTTACTAGTAGCTGAAATCACAGTCGAAGTGGTCGTTGCAGTTGTCGTTGGAAGATTATTATTATCGCATAGAAGTTGTCCTACATCTATGTAGCACGTTTTGTGACCAGCTGGGCAGTCGAAATCAGTTAAGCACGCGCCATTACAAAAATTATTTGCGTCTTTAAATGTTGAGCCGCATCTACCAAAAGTCACCACGGTTGCAGATATAATTTCTGTAGAGCTGCTTGTCTGTGTAGCAAAGCTCGTCCATTTTGGGAGCTCGGATGAATGAATTACAACTTTTGTAGTTGCAGCGTTCATCTCAGTTGCACTTGATACCACGGAAACTGCTGGAACAGATTTTGGAGCCGAAGTTATTTCTGTGGCATGCTGTATCTCAGTGGCAACATTCGTTGATTGCGTTCCAGCCTGTGGGTTCACAGAAGTAAGTGAGGCAGCTTGAGCAGACACCCCTAGAGTTTCAGATGTACTCGAGAAAGTAGGTGTAGCTTCTGTGTTCTTTTCGGTTTCAGTCGCGATACTTGTTGATTTCGCCGCATTACTCGAACTGAGAGTGGTGAAAGAAACTGCCTGAGTTGATTCACCAGACGTAAGTACAGATGTACCAAAAATAGTTTCTGTAGCAGAAGACGGAATCGGGCCGGAAGCCTCAGTTGTTATGATATGAAAAACAACTGTGGAACCAGCCGAAATACCAGGCCCAAAGGTCACAGGTACAGACGCTTTTGCAGTTTCAGCGGAAATGCTTGTTAACTAAGTGGAAGCATTAACATGATAATAATAATAATAATAATAATAATAATAATAATAATAATAATAATAATAATAATAATAATAATAATAATAATAAT
>JADGJH010000183.1:0-26295 GCA_027596945.1 Physocladia obscura
TTTTTTTTTTTTTATTTTTGATTTGTTTATGATGTATTTTTTATCTATTTTTTGTTTAATGGCAAAGGGCCCTGCCAGCGCAGCCGGTAGAGGCCGCGTCAATGACAACAAACCAACAGACAATACTGACATTGTTAGCACCCGCACAAGTATCCGACGGAAAATTGTAGATAGTATCACTGGCAATGACGAAACAGCAGGAATCGGACTTTCAACACCATCAGGAAGCACGGGAAGCCTTGTTGCGGGAGTTGCGCGACTCGCAGCAAGCGAAAAAGACGCTGCTGTACCAATATCGATACCATCAACATTGACAACGTGGGGCGGCAGTGGCGTGGGGCAGATGTCGGCAGTGTTTGTGGTGCGGTTTGGTGATGGTAGTGAGGAGCGCATCGACGCAAAGACCGTGGCTGATAATATTGCGACATCGTCCGTTACGGTAGCGGCGGCATCAGCAGCGCGGGTAGTCCAGGCCATTCTTGGTGGATCAAGCATATCTGGAAGAAACACTCCCGCGAAATCGAATAGTAGCAGCTCCTTCACAAACGCAAATACAAGTACAAATACAAATACAAATACAAACGTAAATACGGCTGGTATAGCGTGGCTTAGTGGCGTTGCGGCTGGTGGAGTTCGTGGCGCGTATTCGTTAACAGCAGATGCTCTCGCCGTGTGGCTGCGTGCGCTTGCTTTATGCGTTTCGTCGCTTGCTTCACCTACTGCACGTCCTGTTGTTGATGCCGTTCTTCGTCTCAATAGGTGGTTTGATTTGGACGCTCTACATCCTAATCTACCCCTCGAACACAAGCTTCTTTTGGAAAATATGGTTTCGGCGAATGCTGCACTTGTTCATCCTGTAGTTACTGCTCTTGTTAAGTGTTTTCGCAATGGTTGGCTCTTGTTTTTTGTCTTTTTTTTTGCTTTTTTAAATACTCTAATAGCTCAAATATTCTTTATTTCACAGCCAGGAATCCGAAAGATTCGCAAGCTGCAATTTCTATGAAATTTGATCGCATTCATATTGTTTTAGCTTCGGTGATTCGATTGATTCCATCTGGACTTCATTTTATGCTTCCGATTCTAAGAGACAATTTTCCCCATAAGTCGAATGATACGCTGGATAATTTATGGTATCTCAGAAACTTGATTCGAATCGCCGAATATGCTCCAGTTTTGCGAAATTCTGTTTGGGCTCTTGCAATAGATCGAGTCATTCAAATTGATGTGAGTTCTAGTTAGCTTTTCAGATTTTTTTTTTTTTCATTTATTAAATCTACCTTGTAAATGACAGGTTGAAATTCAAACTGCTTTGGATGATTTAGATGAAGAAGATTTTAACCAAGTTCTTGCTCACTGTTTTGATATCGAAGAAAAAAATATTCATGATCCTCTTACTTTAATGTCGCCAAAAACTTTTGCATCTGCTGGAAGAGTTGGCGCCATTCCCGACGAACTGCATCTTGACGATAACGATGATATTTTTGGTGGAAATTTTGGTGATACCGTTTCAGATTCAAAGTCAGAAAATGATGATGATGATGATGAAGGAAATGACAACCATGAAGATGACGACGACAGCGATGACGATGGATCCGATAACTCTGATGAGTTTGAAAATGATCCATCAGTTGTAGTCTCCGACTTTCGTGAAATGTCAGGAAAACTTGACTCAATGCTTCATTACCTCATGACCCAAATATCTCGAATTTTTTCGTCCACTGCCACAACTATGACCAAAAATGCAAACAACAACAAGAACAACTCAACAGACAATGAAACAGCCCTTGAATTTTTTTCAATCCTGCTGGAAATCTTTGAGCGCACAGTATTGCCGACACACCGATGTAAATACGTTCAATTTCTCTACTTCCACGCATGCAGTCTGTCCCCAATGGCCACAGAATCATTTCTCGTCCTACTCGCCCAGAAAACGTTTGACACAACCTGCCCTACCATCATTCGGGTCGCGGCTAGCGCGTACCTGTCGAGTTTTGTTGCGCGCGCAAAGTTTGTGGAAACGGAGGCGGTTTTATATTGTTTGAAGATGTTAAATGGGTGGGCCGTGGAGTATGTGGAGGCTGCGAATGAAAGTCGTGGTGGTAGAGGTGTAATACGGCCTATTTCTAATACCTATACTGGTGCTAGTGCTGTTGGCGTTGAAGGTGGGAAAGCGAATGCGTCTTTTTATTCAGTTGTTCAAGCTATTTTGTACATTTTTTGTTTCCGGTGGAAGGAGATTGTTGCGGCTGGCGACAGAGGTGCTGGGCTTGGAGGTGGCGAGGTTGTTGGTGGTGCGGAATACGGAAGACTTCCTGTTGAGATGGCAGGGTTTGAAAAACTGGTTCAATCTAAGTTTATGCCCTTGAAGGTATGCGTGTATGTGTGTGGGTTTCTCGATTTCTAATATATGAAAACAAAGGTTTGCACCAAAAGTGTGGTCACGGAATTTGCCAGAATAACGCACAAACTTGACATGCTTTATTGCTATGCGCACCTTCAACAACGATCGCCGTCTCAACAGCAACCGCCGCAAAAACCGCAAGTTGGCTTACTACCAGTTCCATCACCATCTACCCAATCACAATCAATTCTGAAAAATGCTAAAAAAATCTCAAATCTCACGACCGCAATATCAATATCACCTCGGCCACCATCCACAGCACCGCAAGATATCTCAACCACCTCACCTTTAACGCCCACAACAACGAAAGGTATGATGGCAATGTCATATCAAGCAGAGACATACCTTGACGAAGAAGATGAAATATGGGGCTCTCAACCACAAGCTTCAACTGCAGATCGTTTAACACAACAGCAGCAACAGATTCAAATGCAGTCACTGGACATTGCAAGTCTCGAAGCTTTTTTTCCGTTTGATCCATGCCATTTAGTAATGTCAAAAAAGATTGTGGAGGCAGCGTATATGGAGTGGTCTACTGATGATGATCATGACAATGGAAGCAGGAGTGAAGAAGACGATGTAGGTGGTGGGATTGAGAATGGCGACATTGATTTTATTAGCAGTTCCTTCGATCATCAGATGTCAATTTCTGCTGATTATTGAAAATAAAGTAGTTTTTTATTTGTTGAAACGAGCAACGGGCAAAAGGAAATTAAAAGAAAAAAAAAAGCAAAGAAAGAGAACAAAATCTTTACAAAAAACACAATATACCACACCAGTTGGTTTTTTTTTTTGTTTTGATCGTTTTTCTAATTCATGAACGACGACGACGAAGGGATTTCCGCCATGCTGATTTCATTGGAGACTTGCTCTTTCCAACATTAGAGTATTCCGAATCTCCTTGACTACAAACACTTTCAATTTTTGTCACAATGTTGCTGCAGGCATTTGGATTCAACAAAAACCCAGCATGCCCAAGATTATATGACTCGTGTGATATACTGTTTTGCGCAAGATCTGTTTATGTTTATTTTGTGTTTTGTATTTACGAGTTAAGTTTTTGTAAAATCAACCCATTGAATAAAAGTAGAAAAAAAAAAGAACGGCATTACATTCAGCAACAGAAGATGCGTCGAAAAGAAAATCTCCCTTTGAAACAATAATATGATGATTCTTGGGCAGATGTTCTGGCCACAACAAGTTATGATGCCAACGAAAATTACGATTGATCGCGTTGGAGGTGTACAGTTCCCGTGAGCAGATCCAATATAACAAATATTCATTTGCTTTCATTACTTCGGTGTTGTAACCCGGATGACGGTGCACGAAATCTATATTTAAAATTGAGTAAAAGATCTGTCACAATCATAAAAAATTACGAAATTACGTACTATATGCAAGCGACGGCAGCGAGTGCATGAATGTAACTGGATCCAAAAGAACACTCGTCGCAGTATATTTGGAATTTTTGATCATCCAAGCGGCAACAGTTGTGCCCAACGAGTGACCGACAATATGGGCCTTGGAATATCCGTGCACATCCAGCATAGTTTCAATCTCGCCAATGGTTTGTTCGGTTGATGGACAAAAATCAACGAGACGCATGGAAACATGCGGAAGCTCGACAACAAATATTGGACGTGTGCCTTGCGCTTGTCGCAGAATATTGTAAATAAAGTATATGTATGGCAAGAGTCCGCAGCCTATTCCGTGAAAAAAAACAACCGGAAGTTTTTCATCTGAAATTACAGCGGATCCAGATCTTCTGGATCTTCGAGCCTCAGTTTTTGGGATATAAACCCAGTAATTTAACGTTGAATTCGAATTGGTATGGTCAGCTGGAGTGACGCGATTGAATCCAAGCAAAAAAAGAATCAATAAACCAAAAATTTCTGCAGTCCAAATGCATAAATATAAGCATAATGGTTTCGGTCTTGCTTCAAGCGGGTTATAGTTGAGAATAACTGGAGCAATGTCACTGTTGCGACCAGGTTGCATTTTTATGTTGTGAGCCATTTCCATGTCTGAAATATATCCATCTAATTCAGCAACAATATCCGATTTGGTTGGATCACGGAGAATTTTATCATAATTTTCTTCGCTGAAGAAACTCCATGCCAACCTGTCAAATCAAAAGCAAATTTAAAAAAAAAATTTTGGTCTCATTTAGAAAAATGTACCAGTCGCGCATGTTGTCTCGGCGCACAACATGCAGTTCATTTGGTTGCAACTGCTTGCGAGTGTGTGTCCAATAAAACCAGCCCGAAAAGAAGCTTCGAAAGTTTTCGTCAGTAGAGTCGAGAAAACGGTAAAATTGTTTGCCACGATCCACGAGTTCCATTACAGGCGGGACGGTTGGTGTTTGCAACCGTTTGTGCTGTAGATGAAAATAAACCAGGAATGCCGTTTCCATACACATGTATGCTGGCAGGAACTGCAGCAGCTGTGCCCACAGTCCGCTACTGTTGGCTGGTTCGGCTTTCGGCGTTTGGTTCAACGGCAGCAGAAATCCCGCCGGTGCGGACAGGGGTGCCGGCCCGACTAACAGCCAGTAGAGCTGATTTGCTGTATATACTACGGCAATAGCAGGTATTGCATCCATTACCAGCGCAGCCGTCCGCAGACTAATCAGTCGTGCTGTCGAATGTCCAATAGGCATGAAAATTTCAAACAATTTGTAATGCCTCAAAAACAAACCAAAAAAAAATAAGGCAAGACGCGCTCAGACTTTTGCATCGGCTGCATCGCAAACGCGTTTAATATCTTTCATAATTTCTTCTTGAACGGCTGAAATAAACAAAAATGCACCGTGATCAAGATCAAACATGCGAAAACAAACGTTGTTCTGTGCCAGAGCTGCGGCAACGATTTGTGTAAGCAGAAATTTAGTAATAGCTCTGATACTCACATTTTTCCATTAAATTTCCATCCAAGAGCATGTCTTGGCGAGCTCCAACAACAAAATGATGTTCTGGTAGTTCTTCCGGCCACAACAAGTTTTCATTCCAACGAAATTTCCGGGAAATTGTCATGGAAATATGAAGTTCTCTTGCGCACATCGAGTGTAGAAGATACTCATTGGCTCTGGCAACAGTATTATATCCTGGAATTCGATGAACAAAATTGAAAGCAAGATCTGGCAGCGTAACAAAAAACACAATGGGGTCAAGCAACACCGCTGAAGCGGTAAATGTCGAATATTTAATCATCCATGATACCACCGCCGTTCCCCACGAATGCCCCACAACATGCGCTTTTTGATATCCGTATGAATCCAAAATACGCTCAATTTCTTGAACAGTTTGCTTTGGGGTTGGAACTTTCTCCTTCAATCGCATGGACACATATGGAAGCTCGATAAGAAAAATTGGTCGGTTTTGAGTCTTGACCAGGAATGACGCGAAAGAAAGATACTGAAAGAGTCCAACTCCGATGCCATGGATAAATACAAGCGGAATGGTGCTGTTTTGTTGTGTATTTTGGTCACCAAGTTTGTTCTTCGAGGCTGATGTATGGATCCAGTAGCTGAGTGTATCATTTTTTGTTTCTGAAACCCTACGGAATCCAAATTTCCGTAAAAAAATCCTTTCAACAATTTCGAGACCTTTCATGACAACATAAAAAATTAGCGGCTTTGGATACGCGTCAACAATATTGTGGTTGAGTGTTACAGCGGATATTTTTGGGTTTCGCCCTGGTTGAAAGACAATGCCAAGTTTTTTTTCAACACTTTCAATAACTTCCTCAATTTCGGACACTTTTGAATTTGCTCGGTTTCCAACAAGATTTTCGTACGACGATTCAGAAAAAAGTGACCATGCAAGCCTTATCAAAAAAGTGTTATTGTTAACAAAAAAATAAATAAAAGCTGAGCTTACCAATCAGCAAAATTATCTCTCCGGAGAAATCCGTATTCAGATTGCACAAGCCGTATCTTACTATCAGACCAATAAAACCAAGCGAAGAGAAAATGCTCTAGGTTTTTGTGTTTCAAAATTCGTTTCCAGATTTTCCTGCGTTCGGGATAGGTCATGATTGGAGAAGATTCTGGTTTTTGGAGTCTCTTGTATTCAAACAAGAAAACAATCAGGAATGATGCTTCGAAAAACAGGTAGATGGCAAGGGCGGAAGTCCATGTTATCGGAAAAAGTGAATGCCCACTATTGGTTAAGTGCCAGTAAAACTGAAGTGCAGTGGATGCTACTGCAACGAAAGGAATTGCATGAACTGTCAATGATAAGAGTTTCACAAGGAACAGCTTGGTTTCAGAGTGTCCAATCATCCACTTTTTTCGGTGGAAAAACCAATGTCACGGCGGAGTAAATAAAATCCCTTCAAAAAACATAGTTGCGGGAGCACATGGGATGAACGAAAGTGTTCAATTTTCAAGAAAACACTGAACAAAAGACTTTAAAAAAAAAAAAAAAAAATGGACCTTTTCAGTGAATTCAGTACGGGCAATGGGTCGGAGAATCGGCCTAACAGCAAAAGGGGGCAAACAGGAATAGTGAACTCGGCTGGAATCGAAAGAGTCGGTACGAGTATCGACAACGGGAGCAGTAATAACAACAGACCTGGAAGCAGCGGTTCAAATGCAAACGGAAACTTAAACTCGAACTCAGCCATCGGAGTCAGTCCCTTTGCGCTCGATCGCGTACAATTTGCATTCGGTGCGCAGCTTGCTGGTCTTGCAGTGGCAGCAAACATAATGGCCGTCGCACTGGTTCCCGCTGCCATTTTGCGAATCGATCTGGGCCAGTCGAGTGCCGTCGATGGTGGGGTTATGTATTTATTCCATCATTATATACACACCATAATCCGTCTTCATTTACCGTCCACCACCAGCCATTGATTTGCCGTTGCGTGTAAAGAATGATACTGTGTGCCGCGTGTTCCTCGACCCATCTGCTCGCCATTTGATTGCTTCCACGACATTAGGCGATAATTATTATCTTTTTCATCAGTGGCGCAAGCCGAAATACCTTAACAAATTCAAGGTTCCGCATTTTACTTCCTCGAAAGTTCATAACTCCTTACAGAGTATTTCCATAGGGTGTACTGATCGAATCGATTTCATGGGGAGCGCCTTTGCGCAATCAGCTTGATTCAAACACGGGTCTTTTTTTGATTGGCTCGAAACAGGGGCATATTTTTGAGGCAGAGCTACAAGCAACCGACGACTTTTTTAAAAAGGAAGAGAAACATTTTCAACAGGTCTGAAAAGCAGTCTGATTATTTTGTAATGTTTGTTTCGAAATTAAAAAATTAAAAAATCAAAAATCAAAAAGATATTCTCGATGCCTGACGATTCACCTGTTCTTGGAATTCGTCGATTTAAGATCAATTCATCATCGAATAAATTCGCAATCGTTATCAATACGCCAAACAAACTTTATCAATTTATTGGTACTGCGACAGAGTCTTCCGACACCGGTGGTTTTTCCAATCTTTTCAACGCTGCTGATATTTCATCCAGTATACTTTCTACCTTTTTCTTTGTTTATTTTTTAAAGTGCCCAATTATAAAATCTGAATGTTTTCCAGATTTCTATGAACTTCCGACAGCAGTCAATGATCGTTTGCAGGTATGGTCTGCGAATGAAGGTAATACGGGATTGAAAAAATTTGCGTGGCTTACTGGTGAATGCCCTTCGTTTTTTTTTTTTTGTTCATCAATTTATTTAAAACATTAATAGATCCAGGAATATTTTCTGGAGATATTCTTACTTCAAACGTGAAAGCGGACTCGATTTTAGTAAATGCTGAAATGCATCCGTAAGTGCTGTGTTTCGTCTTATTTTTTGTTTGGTTTTTTTTTAAACCGATAATAAATTTCTCAGTCTTCTTGATGATAAAGTACCAATATCAATTGCTCTAACTGAGTTTCATTTTTTAATTTTATATTCGAATCGAATTCGAGCAATATCCTGTTTGACCAATGAGCTAGTTTTTAACGCACGTATTCCATTAGTAAGTTTTTTTCCTGTAAATATTTACTAAAATGGGAAATAATTCAGGATGACCAAGAAATTGTTTTGGGAATGGTAAAACCTATTTCAGGTTGTTTATAAAATAACTTTTTAACGACTTGATTGCAGGTTGTTGATGAAGTAAAAGAAACATATTGGATTTTCACAAATATTGCAGTCCATGAAATTATCCTAACAGACGAAGACCGTGATGTTTGGAAGATTTATCTTTCGCGTGAAAACTTTGAAGCTGCTCTTAATTTTGCAAAAGATGATTTTGAGCGAGACTCTGTTGTTACCGCACAAGCTGAATTTTATTTTAAAGAAAAGCGCTTTCAACTTGCAGCTACATATTTTGCGCAATCCCAATCATTGTCATTTGAAGAAATTGCATTGCGATTTATTGGACTAAATGAACCAGGTGCTTTGAAACAGTTTTTGCTTAAAAAGCTGGAAACCTTGAAGTCAAATGTAACAAAATTCTTTCTTTGATGAAGTTAAATATTACATTTCTGCATTTTTTAGGAGCCCGTACAAATGACCGTTTTATGCATGTGGTTTGTGCAATATGTGAACTTATTTAAGTTTTTAGATATGCGGCCATAGTTCATAAGTGCTTTTTTTATCCAGGCTTCTCGAATTATTTATCAGTGAGCTTGATTCTTCTGAAACTGTTGTTGCCGGGGCAAATGCACCTCTTTTTGTTAAGCCTGGTGATAGTGGTGCTGAAGCAGCTATATCCGAAACAAACAAAATCAGATCCGAATTTTATCAGTTCTTGGTCGGTCATAAGGTTGTTCTTGTAGTTCTTGTAGTTCTTGTAGTTGTAGCTGTTTTGATTGAATCAAGTTTTTTCCTTTTTTTACAGCATTTGTTAGATATTGAGGGCACGTTTTCTCTATTTTCCAGCCACGGACGAACTGAAGAAATGTTGTTTTTTGCTGAACAAATTGGAGATCACGAACGAATAATCGAACACTGGATTTCAAAGAAAGAATGGCTGATAGCTCTTAATACCTTGAATAGACATGTATTATCCACCTTTCAGACCATGCTTCATCTAATTTTGAAATAGAATTCCGATGATTATTTTTACAAATTTTCTACGGTATTAATTGAAGCTATTCCAATTGAGGTTATAAATTCGTGGATTCAACATCCTGGACTAGATCCAAAAAACTTGCTTCCTTCGCTTTTAAAGTATGAATCCTTGCAGCCAGTCGGTAACACAACTGTGGTAATTTTCAAATATTTTTTGTTGATTTTTTTTTCTTTCTATTTCTAATTTTTTTTTATAAGAATCAAGGAATTAGATATCTTGAGCATGTGACAAATAAACTGGGTAACACTGATGCATCCATTCACAACTACTTGCTATCTCTTTATGTTTCCCGTGCTCGATTCGACAATGAAACTGATTTAATGGCGTTTTTGAATATACAAGTCGAAGTAAGAAGTTTTAAAGCGAGTTTATTAGGAAAATATTGAAGTTCTACATAATAGGAAGAGGATACGCACTATGATGTGCAATATGCTTTGCGACTATGTATGAAAGAAGGGCTGGTGCAATCGAGTATATTCATATACTCTAAACTGGGACTCTATGAACAGGCGGTTGATTTGGCATTGAAGGTATATAATTATTCAATTTTGAAAGCTCGCTACTTGTCTTCGATTTCGCAACTTAATAATGATTCAGCATCAAGATCTCGAGTTGGCACAAATAAATGCCGATAAACCTCTGGACGACGAAATCCTTCGCAAGAAACTATGGCTGAAAATTGCGCGTCATGTTGTTGATGAACGAAAAGATATTAAACAGTTAGTCTCTTTCGAATTGATTGATATACACAATTTCCGTTAACTGCGGATCTTCCGTAAAATATTTACACTGACACACTTATCATAACACCAATCATATCAGGGCAATAACTTTTTTAAAGCAGTGCGAGCTTTTGAGGATCGAAGATATCCTTCCATTTTTCCCCGATTTCGTGCTTATTGACAATTTCAAAAACGATTTGTGTCAAGCACTTGAGGAATATAATGAGCATATTGAGTCCTTGAAGGATGAAATGGATGAGGCTACAAGAAGTGCAGAAAACATACGCCGAGATATTACAAATCTCAAAAACCGAAATGTCGTTGTACATGTTACGGAGAAATGTGCTCTGTGTTCGTTATCGTTACTGACGCGGCAATTTTTAGTGTTTCCATGCAAGCATGTGTTTCATGCCAGCTGTTTGACAGATTTGGTGAATTTATAACTTGAGTATTTGTTAATTTAACTAACATTTATTTTTCGTGCAGCTTATTGAGTCATCAAATGGTACACGTCGGTCTGCCATATTAAAAATGAAGAAGAATGTGGAAAATGGAACAGTGAAGCGAAGTTTGGGGTCATTGATGACATCAGATTTGGATGGAATGGCAGCAACAGCAGTTGCGGCCGCTGCCGCGGCTGCAACGGCAGCAGCAGCCAATAGAAATGAGCTTGAACAAGAAATTGCGACAGAATGCCCATTGTGCAATGAGATAATGATCAAGAATATTTCACTTCCATTTGAAGGTGAGTTTATTCGTTTTTTATTTGCCTTATTAATAACCAGCATTCTTTAGAGGATCCATCATTGTAATGGTGTATAGTATTTCTCAAAAATAAGAAATTTTCTCTCGTCTTTTTTTGAACAGTGGTTGTTGTGAATTGATTGGTTTTTGATTTTTGATGGCACAAATTGCTGACCGACTACGTAACACAAGCTGTTATGCGATGCTGCCAGGTGTGTTGTTTGTCACGAGTGGATGAGTGAGAGAATGAGTGAGCGCAAGAGTGACTACAATCACAGTTGTGTTGGTGCCTCACTGCGTGTTGTGTCTTATTTGTTGGTTATACGATAAGATAGCCACCGCCCAATACGCATAACAACCGCAAGTGCAACGACAGACTCAAGCTCAACTAACCTTGGCTAGCTAATTGTCTCATTATTCTGCACCGTACCAGACCAAATTCGAAACTAACAGTCTTCAACAAAAACATACTATAACATCTCATAATTATCATACGAATCTTTCGAACCAAACATAATCGGATCGGATTGGATCGGATCTTTCGTATTGCTAGTGTCTTCGAAGCTGGTTGTTTTTGAGACACGTATGAAGGTGCGGCATGCACTGACAGCTCTGGTACAACACGGTATAAGTACCAATCAATCATTATATGATCTTTTATTAATTCAAAGTTTTGTGTACCGTTGCTAAATTTCGCGTGGTTGTTATTTTGTTTATAGGCGTTCAGTCGGCGCCACTCTGGGACGCTATTAACCAGCAGTTTGCCGGAATGTTTACTGGTGCGTGGATACTTTCTCGTCACTGTGAATTCCATATTCTCCTCGCTTTTCTTTATTCCACTAATATTCTTATTTCCAGTCACCGATTTCATTAATCTTCTATTGTAAGTCCCCTTTACCATCGTTTCTTTTTGCATCCAACAGATCCGCTTTCTGTAGGCACTATTTTTATAATTCTTCACTGGAAGAAGCTATGCAGGACATGGACAGCCTCACCATCAAGAGTTTAAAAGGTTGGCGTTTTTCTGAACAGGTTTTTGTTTGTTTATTGATTGGTTAAAATGCAGCATTACAAGCCAAAAGTGGTGTTGGAAACCCCCAAATTTCTATTCACCCGATGCAGTCTTTGTATGAAGGTTTGGTATTTCCTGCGATTTTTTATTTTCGTAAAACTCCGTTGTTTCAGCCAGCCGAATTTTGCTTGAGCATCATTTATATCGACTTCCGTTGGTAGATGATTCACAACATGCCGCAGTTATCGTGTCAGTTGTCACTGAATTCAAAATTCTACGCTATATCGCTGAAAATGTGAGTCCATTTTTTATTTGCTTTTCATTTTATGAATTATTCAAAAATCTTTATTATTTCAAGTTCCCAGATGCCTCAGTTGCAAGGCAAACTCTGAGAGAGTTGGGACTCGGCATGCACCAGAATTTGAAAACTGCTGCCCCTAATACACCCCTTATAACTGTATTAAAAATGTTTGTGAAGGATAAAATATCTGCAGTTCCCATACAAGATGAAAACGGTATATGTTTTTATATATTTTTTCATTATTAATTTGTTTTTTTTATAGGAATCTTCATTGATATTTACGAAAAATATGATGTGTTGCTTTTAACAAAAGAAGGCAGCTCTACTGATTTAAGTATTCCTCTAAGCCATGCACTTGCTGGACGATCAACAGTAAATTTAATTTCTACTTTTTACAACCCCCTAATTTTTTTATTAATTTTTTGTTTGCTTCTTTATTTTTTTATTTTTAAGGAGTTTGCAGGGATTCACACATGTTCAGCTGATGAAACATTGGGAAATATTTTGGATACAATTCGAAAGATGACAGTCCATCGTTTTATTGTTCTTGAAGATAATATTTGCAAGGGAATTTTATCTTTGTTAGTTATTTGACTTTCACTGAAATTTCTTCAGCTTTTAATCTAACTGCAAAATATTTATACCTTTTACTTCAAAGATCAGACATTTTAAAGTGCCTTTTGCATTAGTAAAAAATAAAAAGTCTTTAAAAGGACACAAAAATAAATCAAACAAGTGGATTAATTATCAAAGTGAAGTGAGAAATAATCTCTACATTTTCTGTTAGTATAATTATGTTGATCCTGTGCATTGTGTGCCTTCCGCGTTTAACTTTTCTATTTTTTAATCTTCCATTACTTCTTTTTTCCAAATCCAAGTATGCTCTTGGCCTTTGCTTTGATATTACAGATTATATCCCTCAGTGCCACAATCTGCGTTAGTGTCTCTGAGAAGAAAATTGAACCAATAGGATTTTAAGTGCTGCTTTATTTTTTGAACAGTTGTACTGGAGCAAAACGTATTTTTTCGAAAAAGCAAACAAAACTGAAAAAACATAAGATTATAAATAAATAGAGTGTCTTTGTTCAGAGACCAAATATAAGAGCCGCTTACTTCTGCTGACAAGTTCAGCGCTAATCTCAACAGGTGTCAAACTTAAAACTAAAAAGTCTTGTTTCCTTATTCCTTTTTGTTAAGACATTACGGCATAATATCAATATATTTAGTATATCAAGGTGAAGAAAAGTCTTGATTATAGAAATGAAGCTAATTTTATTTGCTGAGGAAGTATTCAGCCTGCAATAGAAATACTTCTAATAAAGTCGTTTATTCATAATAAAATCTCAAACTATTTCAGATAACAATTCATTAAATATATTTACTTTGATGCGAGTGCTGCTGAAAATTTCAAATATTATTGAAAAAATAATGTACCCTCAGAGTTCCGAGTTCCGTGAAAACCAATTTTTTTTCATTTGCAACCCTTTTTAATTGTTAATTTTTTTTTGGTTTTTTTTTTTGGGTTTTTTTCATTTTAAAAAAAAAAAAAAAAAAAAAGAAGTAAATTGAGGGCACTATGAGAATTCATTTTCAACACTTTCTTTCGAATGCTTTTGCAATCAAGCTGTTATTCCATTTTTCTAAATTGAGTTGATAAAAAATATGACTTTTTTAAATTGCTATTTAGGTCAAATTTTCAAAAAACAGTAACTTGCATACCATCAACAAAACTACAGACATAAAGAAAAAAATACCACCTGGAGAGAGGATATAAACGGAAATTCAGAATTAAAACACTATCAACGGAGAAGTTCACAGATAAACAAACAATAATCTGTAAAAGTTGCACAGGCGAAAATGAATTTGTTGTACTAAGTCAGAAATGGTTTCATGTATCAAGAATTTCGGTTGATACCAGAAGATACTTTATTTTTTCTACATGGCATCTATAATTCAGAGGATTTTGTAATCATCAGTAATATTGCTGTTGACCATCCCAAAATTGTTGCCGAGTAGATGCTCCATAAGGACCTTGTATATTTGTGTCATAGGCACCCATAACATTGCCATTCATTCCAACCATAATCCCTGCTGGTCCACCCACTTGATCTAGTTGAATGAATAGTCAGGAATGTTTCTCTTTTTGGTTCTTTTCTTTTTTACCTGGTGGAAAAAACCATGGCACTGGCGGCTGTGCATAAACAAAGTTTTGCATACTCATAGGGTGGAACAGACTATTCATGTCTGGAATACGTTCCTTGCCCCAAGAGCATTTGAGCTGGCGACCATGAAGGCTGTATCCATTTAACGAAAAAATAGCCATGGCGGCATTTTCGTGGGTGTCAAGTCTTACGTTCAAAAATCATCGCAAAATAAGAAATATACCAAATAATAATTTAAAAATAGAAAAAAAAGCAAAGATAATGAACTAACTTTACAAAGCCAAAACCTTTTTCGGATTGCAACCGTAATTCACGAATAAAGCCAAATTGAGAAAATAGAGGTGCAATATCAAGTTCTAAATTGACGAGTTAGGAAATTAGTGGCGCAAAAAAAGAAAGTAACAAAAAAATTTAAAATATTACGAGAAGTATGCGGGGTAATGTTCCCAATATAAACAGTTGTATTATAAATATGGGATTGCCCCAAAACAGACTCTAAATTAGTTGCTTCTTTTGGACCTGCGATTTTGTAAGTTTTTGTCCCCATCTGTTATTTGCTCACCATTGCGCGATTGGGAATCCTGTCTTGCTAATGCTGGGTTTTGGCTCTTTTGATTTGCCCAATTGACACGAATAGGTCGGCTACCAAGCCATTCATTGTTCATGGCAGATATTGCCCGTTCAGCATCCTAAATATCGAAAATTAGGGTCGTATAATTACCAAGAAGACAAAAATACTATCATTTCTCTCACCTCGCGATCTTTGAAAGCAACGAAACCGTATCCTCTTGATTTCCCCGAATTCGGATCCCACATTACTCGAGCATCACTGTATCAACCATAAACAAAAATTATAACTAAAAATTAGGCAAAAATGATTAAGACTTACGATAAAGATCCAAACGCCGAAAATGCCTTGGCAAGAAGCTGGTCGTTGACTTCAGACCCCAGATCCCCCACAAAAATATGAGAATGCGTTGACAAATCTTCCTTGCTCGAAGAACCCGCAAATGCCCAATTGACTCGAATATCCTGTATATTTTTCGTCTTCAATCAGACACAGCGGCAAAATCGTATTATTACTTACAGAAGTGAAGACTCTCTTTCCGTTCAATAATTGGATGGCAGTCTCGGCATGCTCAGGTTCTTTGTATTCGACGAATCCATAGTTGAGACCACCAGGTTGAGGCTTCAAGGAGGAAGATAAATAAGAACAGAAATTCGTTATTAAATTAATTTTACCACAATTTTCACTGATTCAATCAAATCAGAACGCAGATCCATTAGAAAAAGTTGATGTAGGTATGGCTCATCGACTCGAGCGTCTAAGTTTCCAACGTACTAAATAATAATACGAGACGGAATCGGAAGAATCATGACGAAATCATTGAATAAGAAAATATTTCAATCTGTTAATAGAGTTCGAACTCCAAAAAAAAAAATAATGATAATGTAAAATTGATTGAATACCAGTTTACACAGAGGCTGATGCGATTGCGGTTCATACTCGTGGCTCTCAGCTTGAACAGTAATATCGTTGATTTCAATAGTAGATGCCATGTCTCTTCTCGGTCCAGCCAGATGCAATAAAAAAAAAAAACTGGTGATGACAGAAAGAGATATCAGCAAAATGCAAAGCAAGCAATAAAAAGCAGAATAATCATCACAATGAGTACAAATAAACTGTCAAATGGAAAAGTGCGACAAATTAAAAAGAATAGCCAAAGCAAGGAAAGTTGCGCGCTTCGCAACGAAGAACAGAGTGAAACGGAGGCACAGCTTCGAGACAGACCAGACAAAAAAAAAGACACAATCAAAAAAACAGCCAGAGTCAACGAGAAGCTGAAAGGGAAAGGCGGAACGAAGGGAAGACCCGCCGTCGAACGATGCTATTCCAACGCGCGTGCATATTACCTCTAGTGCGGAAAAATGCAAGTCTTTGCTCAGAATTTTTTTTGATGAAAACTTGGCTGACCAACTCAGACTCAGATATGCAAAAATGCTGCGCTATCTTAACCTAATCTAGACTCCACGAATACTGTTGATAGACAAAACAAAAATTTAAGGGAAACAAACAGACAAAAAAAATTAAAAAGTTCTTGGATAAGGAAACACCATTCATTTTTTTTCCACATCAAGTTCATAAGATAAACCAAAACGAAAGTTATTTTCAGTACCTTTTCTGTGACAGAATATTTTTCGTTTTTTCAATTCAAAGACAAAGAACGAAATGGATCCCAAACCAGAGCTCGAAGAAGGTGAGCCAGCACCTGCAACAGCGCTGGAACGGGGCGAAAGAAGAAAAAGAAAAAAGCAGAGCAAAGACACAAAGAATCTGAACTAAAGCACGGAAAGTGGGCGAGAAACTTCTATATTGAAAATCATCGATTCCCACAATTCAAATTCGCAGACGAGTCCTGCGTAAAATATCTACAAAGATCACGGCAAGAAATAACTTAGCGAATACAGCCAAATCAAACAATCCGCGACCGAACTAACACCAAAAAAAACAAAAAACAATGTCAATATCAAATCCAATCATTTTCAGCCTGCGCCGATTCTCACCACTGCCACTCCTTCAAAGACAAGCTCGCTGCCTGCGGAGAAAAGGTGGAAACTGGAGAGGAACAAAACTGTGTTGAAGAGTTTTTGGAACTGATGGTAAGTTCTTGCGTTTTTTGTTTTAATGATACCTGTCATGACTAATTTTTAATATTTCCCGTATTACAAATCGTTTGATCACTCACTTGAACGCAACTATTTTCTGTGCTCAAATCGATAATTCGCTTGTGACACTGAATATGCAAAATTAATAGGACTGCGTTGACCACTGCGTATGCGAACTTTTTTTCCTCTGTTATTGTTTATTTTTGATACTGATTGTTCTACTTTGATTTAGACCGCTTCGCAATTGTTTAAGCAGCTTAAGTGAAAAAAGAACAAACAAACTCTGTTGTTTTTTTTCTTTCCTTTTTTTCTGTTTTCCTCTCGTGTGTTTTCAGCAAGAGGTCAGATAAAAAATTTAGAAAGGGGACAAATAAATATCATAATCAGAAAAAAGATGTCTTGGATTTTGTCTTGTGGATAGCAACAATTAAAAAGAAATAACAAAAAAAAAAATCAGTCAAGTCTTTCCTCAGCCATTTCGACAAACTCGTCAATCAACAATGGCCATGCGCCATCTTCTGCGTATCCATCAAAATCGTTTGGATATTTCAAGGTAAAATCAAGAAACTGGAGCAAATTTACATTGGTTTCCAAGTAATAGATATTTAAAGGAAAACAAAATTACCTGGTTCCAGGTATCTTTTGAGATTGCATTCTTGTGATCTTCAAGAAATTCAATCCACAGCTCAATATATTTATATTTTCCGGTGAACAGTAATTGCCAAAACGCTGTAGCGGTTTCAAGACCTAAAATTTAAATATAAAATATAAAATAAGAAAATAATAAATAAGAGCATAAAGCGAGAAAAAGTGAAGAAACCCCACCAAGACTTTTCTGGTTTTCTGCCTTCGCAAATCCGAATGTGAACAAATAAATCTCTCGAAATATAGTTGGATCGTCCAGATCTTTCCGCATCCTTTCATTGACACATTTTTTCATATCGTCCAGAGTTTGGCATCTTACAAATAAATATAAGAGAGAGAAAATAGAAGAAATACAAATGCAAAACATACTGTAGTTTCGTCCATCCGTCAATCCAACCTTGTCGTTTGAATTCACACATTTTTTCGCATTTTAAGTGATACGCTAGAACTAGCGTAACAACATCCATGGGATCGACACCAAGGTCTTCACAGAGTTTCTAATTGTTTTTTTGTTTTTTTGTTTTAAAAAACCAAAGAAACGAAGAAAGAAATCAAACCTCAGTTCCATCAACACCAATAATATCTTCATCCATTTCTTTGACAGGAAAAGCGAGGAGTTAAATAAGAGACAACAAAAAAAAAAAACAAGACACGTTTTTACCTTTGTACAGATCAAAGAGAGAATTAAGTTTGGCCTTGTCGGCACTGGAACCAGCGGCACGGAACGATTGACCAGTGCCGCGTGATTGAGCAGCTGAAGATTTGCTGGGACGCGCGGTGGAAGAGGCGGATTGGTTTTGAAAGAAGGCATCGCAAGCTTGTTCAAGTCTCCATCCTGATAAGAGCAACAGACAACCGTTTTTTGTTTTTTTATATGTTTTGTTTTTAATTTCACAAGTCTCGAGAAAGCAGCAGATTGCATGATTATTCCATACACATAAGGTTTCGATTTAAATGATGGCCAAAGAGGCAAAGGAGGTTGAAATCGAGGCGGATCGGGTGTTATGGATAGGGAGGCATACCAGAGTTTCGGAGATAGGTTTGGGCTTCGGCAGAACTGTATGGTTCAATAGATTTAGTGGATTGTGTTTATTGGCAATGCAAGATCACGTTCGCTATTTGGAATTGGTATAGCTTTGGGTAAGATCGCGAATACGAGTTTGAAACGATAAAAATACGGTACGATATGATACGATATGACAGAATATTAAAGAGATAGTGAAGTGGATCACATATTTCGAGATTTGGATTTGGATTGGTATCAGCATTGGCATTGGCATCAGCATTGGCGTAAACATTGACATTGGCATTTGCAATGACGGGACGGGAAAGACTCACGAAGCGCCGGTGAAGGCAATAAACTGAGACGCTTTTTCTTGTTGAGCGGAATTCATGGGAAGATTCTGTTCAGTTTCCCTTTTCAAAAACCACGTTCAAAAAATGTCCTCACAGCGACTGTTTGGTCCGTCCGTGTCGTCCGGGCAGCGGATCCTACGGCTGCGGACCGTGTCGTTTAAAGACGGCAACGGCAATGGCAGTAATGGCCACAAATATTCGCACGGCTTCAACTATCAACAGCGGGTATTTGTTGTTTTTCCATCTCTCATAAATACAACCAACCAACCAACACATGCAAACAAACTCACTTGCGCCGACGAACGACAATCACGGTCATAATTGATATCGCGATGGCAACAATATCTTAGCGTGGATTTCTTTTTATTCCACGAGCTGGATTTGCGATTGTGCGTTATGGCCTGGGAGCACTTGGAATCGGGGCAGGAGCGGCGGGTTACACGGCGTACAAAGTAGACGGTGAGTTTGAAGGGTTTGTTGTAGCAGCGTCGGAGTATTAGAGTGTTGGAATGTATTGTTAACGAACAACATGAACAACAGAAGCGACGACAGTGCCGGATTGGGTCAAGGAGTCGTTGGGGCACGCTAAGGAGTGGATGGCGGGTGTCAAAGTGCCGGAGCTGCCGAAACTGGACGCAGGAACGTTGCCAAAGCTGCCGACGCTGGACGTGGCGTCGCTGCCAGGTTGGAGCGACGTGCAGAGCGCGGTGGCACAGGCCAAGGACGCCGCGGCTCTGACGCTCGCATCGGCCGACCTCGACCGCGGCCTCGACACCGCCAAGCCGCTGCTCGCCATAAACAACAACGCCAACAACGCCTCCGCCTCTGCCTCCAAGGGCACGCAGACTCCTCCCATGCCCCCCCCCGAACACGATCTTATGGTCCTGACAAAGAAACTCATCGAGGTCCGCAACTTACTCAAGACGGTCAACAACAACACCAATCTGCAGTTGCCATCAATTGTCGTCATTGGCTCTCAGTCTTCCGGAAAAAGCTCCGTCCTCGAAGCCATCGTTGGCCACGAGTTTCTGCCAAAGTTATATCCCCCTGCTCCAATCTTCCCTTTTAACCTTACTCTCAATTATCCCAGGGGCTCGAATATGGTTACGCGACGTCCCATTGAGCTTACCCTCATCCACTCTGAAGATTCTCCGGACGAATATGGCGAATTTCCTCAACTCGGCCTCGGCAAAATTAATGACTTCAAGAAAATTCAAAAGACTCTCACTGACCTCAACTTAGGTGGGACTGTTTTGGCCTTTTAATTCTGTTCTTTAACCCCACTGTATATTAGCTGTTCCTGACTCTGAATGTGTTTCTTCTAAGCCAATCGAACTCAGAATTTACTCACCAAATGTTCCTGATTTGACTTTGGTTGACTTGCCCGGATATATTCAGATTCATTCACGCAACCAACCTCCGACTTTGAAGCAAAAAATCTCTGACTTGTGCGATGTATACATAAAGGAGCCGAACATTATTCTCGCTGTGTGTGCTGCCGATGTTGATCTTGCCAACTCTGAAGCTTTGCGGGCCAGTCGTAAAGCAGATCCATACGGAAATAGAACAATTGGTGTTCTTACGAAAATGGACCTCATTGATCCCAACGAAGCCGTCTTGAAACTCAAGAACCCCGATTTTCCTTTGCAGCTTGGCTATGTTGGTGTTGTGTGCAAACCAGGCGCCTCCAACAGCGGCCCGGGCCAGGCTCTCATCCGTGCCGAAGACGCTTTCTTTAAATCTCACCCGGAATTCAAGAATGCAAACGCATCTGTTGGAACACCGATTTTGCGCAACCGTCTCATGAAAGTTCTGGAAGAACATATGGGTCGTGGGTTGTACCGCATTGTCGATGCCGTTGAAAAGGAACTAGACGATGCACGCTATCAGTTTAAAGTTCACTACAATGATCGTAAAATCTCGCCAGAATCCTATGTTGCCGAAGCTATGGACAGCTTGAAAACACGATTCAAGGCTTTCACCAAAGAGTTTGGAAAGCCCCAAGTTCGCGACCAGGTCCGTACGATGCTTGAAGAACGAATTCACGACATTTGCGAGGAAGTATACTGGAATGATCCACGTGTTGCAATGCTGCCAAAAATTTGTGCGGATCCAGTCTGGGCAACAAGACTAGATTTAACGTTTGCGTCTTTGACTAAGAGCGGGGTTGGGAGAGCGAGTGTGCAGCTAGTCATAGACACCCTGCTTGAGAATATGGAACAAATGCTGACTTCAGATCAGTTTGCTCATCATCCTGAGGCTCGTGCACAGATAATGCAATTTAGTAATGATATTTTGCGTTCGAAACTGCACACAACTGGTAAATTTATTTATGTTCAAAAACTCCGCAAGTATTTCCTAAATATAGACTCCAATAGTTGACCAAGTTGAAAACACGATTAAGCCTTACAAATTTGAGGTTGAATGCACTGAGCAAGAGTGGCAAGAGGGAGTGAAACGTGCCACAAGTCTTTTGGAAACGACTCTCACAAAATCTGAAAGCGACTTGAAATCAATCAAAACAACTTTTGGCCGCCGCCGACTTCGCACCGCAATCAAACAAATCCAAAAAGTAGAAAGAGAAGCCGCTGCTGCCGCCGCTTTCAATGATGATAGTCATGGTGGTGTTATTGGAGGTTCCGGATCAATCGCGACAGCAAGCGCCGCCGAACTTGGAATCGAATCTGAACGCGACGCCAAACTGTTCGCCAGCGCTCGCGAAGCACTGAAGCTTCAAAAATACGTATCAACACTGCAAGGGCGGCTAGGTGCACTCCGTTCTCGGCAATGTGGGGTCTCGGCAAATAAAAGTTGTTGCCCTGAAGCGCTGCTTGAAGTGCTTGCCGACAAACTGACGTATACAGCGGTGATGTTTATATATGTTGAACTTCTGAATGAGTTTTTCTTTCAGTTGCCGCGGGAGGTTGACAATAAGTTGTATTATGGGTTGAGTCGGGCGCAAATATTAAAGTTTGCGAATGAAAATCCAACTGTACGCAAACATTTGGAAGTTCAGGAACGAAAAGCGACGTTGGAGTTAGTGATGGAGAAACTTCGGAGTTTGAATAGGAAGCATTGAATTGGTCCCTTTTTTTTTGTTTTCATATTCTTTGTTCCTCCCATTCGCACTTCTTTTTATATCTTTGCCGTTGTCTTCGGAATATAAGTAGAAAAAAAGTTGTTTTTCAAAATTTGATTGAAAGTTTAGAAAGTACTAAGTATATTAGCACCAAATATCAGGGTCAAAACTGATTTTTTGGAAATTTGAAAATATTTCGTCATTTCGTTTGTAATATCAGCAGGGATTTCTGGGTGAGAGTAATTAAATTTATTTTGCTCTGATAGTCATTCGATTATCCATGTCACATCATGCGTCTTTGTAAAAGCTCTGTCAATCCACGCTCCAAATCCTTGATATCGCGTTCGAGTTTTTCGCCAGCGCGTGAGAGAGCTTTGTTTTCTTTTGCAGCTTCGTCAGACTTTTGCTGCAGCAATTGAGTGAGATTTGTCAAATCTTGTCGTAAAAACCTGGTATATTTTTATTTTTAGTTTAATATATATTCAGTTTATACGAAATAGAAACAAAAAAATTTGTGGGAGAGAGTCAGAAATATAATAGACGTCTAGCAAATAACGGAAAAAGAAAAGATAAAACTGCAAATGGTTTGGTTTTTTTACATTTTGCCGACAGACTTGTAAGCAATCGTGTTGGGAGGGTACTGGGAGAGTTCCTTTGCAGCGAGTTCGCTAATCTTTCGGTCGCGCTCTTTGGCGTTGATTTGCGCTCGAACTGTGGCCAGTTGTCTCGATGTGTTTTGATGTTTGGTCTGGGTTTCAATGAAAGCCTGCCAAATTGAACAGTTGCAACAAAGGAGAGTTTATCAATCAGCAGCAGAAAAAACAAACAGACACACACACACACATAGACACAAGAATTTGCAATACGCGCAAGTATCGATGGAATCTGATCGTTCCAAAATCGGCAACCACAAACATACCTTCTTGAGCGAATCGTCTGCAGAGGACATGTTCTTTTCACAACAAAAAACAAATCAACAAAAAATATGGCCAAAGTCACAACATTAAACAGCATTGAAAACGACCTGGCGCAGCTCCGACAAGCGGCGCTCAGCAATAGCAACACCAACAACGGCACGCTCGTTCTGGATGCAGCAACAGGCGGAGTTATTGCGGTGCGTAGACAAAGACGTTTTTTTGCTTTATTTATTATTGTTAACTGATATAGCGTAGAGGTGAAAGACCTGTGTTTTTTTTTTTTTAACTCATACACTTAAATTATGTACAAAATACAGGGAACTGGTGTATTTGAAGCGGATGGACAGGCGCGCAATGCACTGGCGGCTCAAGCATATGGTATTATTGTTGACGCTCGGCGATTAGCGCGAGCGTCAGCTGCAGCGGATGACGGCGAAGGCGATGGCGATGGCGACGGGTTTGTGCGTAAACTGGTTGGTGCGTTGCATTTTTATTATTATTTTAATAACCTGATCTTTTTTTAAAACGTTTGTTTTTGTGAATCTCAATCAGTTCAAACGGGCCCACGCACGCAATTTGTCGTTACAGCTGATGCGCGCTCTGTATTTGTTGCCCTTCAATCATCGCAATAAAAAACGTCAAACCCCTTCAAATTTTTGCTCATAGAACTGTTTTTTTGTGTTTTTTTATTTTTGTTTTTGTTTTGAAATCAAAGAGATGTCGCCATCAATCGAACAGTCAAACTATCCGACTTCAAAACCAGAATTCTACGCGCTACTATCGTCCCAAATCGCCGCCGTGATTGATTTCGATCTGCCTCAGTCCGCGAACTTGGCCAACGTCTCGTCTGTACTATTCTATGCCCTGACTGACGAGCCGGTTGCTCGCAAAATAAACTGGTGCGGATTCTATCTGACTGAAGATGCTGCTCCTGCCACAGCCACAAGGCCGCCGCGCATGGTTCTTGGGCCGTTTCAGGGCCGCGTTGCTTGCACTTTGATTCCGTTTGGAAAGGGTGTTTGCGGAACTGCTGCTTCCGAAAAAAAAACACAGCTAGTTCCAAATGTTCATGAATTCAAAGGTCATATTGCTTGCGACTCTGCATCCGAAAGTGAAATTGTTGTTCCTATTATTGTTGACGGGTCTGTCAAAGGGGTTTTGGATATTGATTGCTTGGTTCAAAATGGGTTTGATCATGAAGATCAAATTGGCCTTGAAACAATTGTTTCTCATGTTGCTCGAATTTTCCAGTAATACTTAAAAGAAAAGGAGAGGTTCTTTTTTTTTTTTTAATAAATTTCGTTGGTGTCATCCTCATAATTATTGTTCGCTCCTTCTTTCTCGCCGTCTTGGTACCTTTCATTACCATTTTCTCCATCTTCATAATCGTCTTTGTCTCCCGAATAACCATTATCATTCCATCCACCATAATTGTTTCTTCTTCTCTTCTTCTTGCCTTTATAAACACCACCACCACCATCTAGTGTCCCAAATCCGCGACCGGCGCGCATTCTTCGGGCTGCTTCAGCTTCTGACGGCATAGAAATAAGCATTGCATATCGCAGAATGGCAACTTTAGTTTCGGTCACTGGCCATTTTGTTGTTGCAGCTTTCGTTTGTAAAAAGAAGAATCCTGTTGGATACGGAGATGGACGATATTTGTCTTGTCTTTGGTGTTGCGCACCATCTTTTTTGAAGTAAATAACAACTCAACACGCAGCAAAGAAAGAGGAATACCTAAAAACCCGTGATTTCCTGGTGGCAATATAGTCATTGTTTGCAACCACTTTGAGTTCTTCATCAGCGCCCAACAGGTGCATTCTTCCCATCCGGGGAGTATGACGACAAAAGAAAGTGCTTTTTTGCTCGCTTCAGCTTTTTCCAGCAGTGATTCAACATGAATTGCTGCTTTTTCCATGATTGGACGAACAAACGGTGGATTAACCTGAATATTTCGTCAAATCGAGAGAGCCAAAATAAACTTCTTACTTCAAACGATCCTTGCATTGGTTTAAAAGAAAAAAAGTCTCCCAAACTTCCAAAAGCAGCGTCAGTATCCACAAAAGCCGAACAATATCTGCCCCATCTGCAATTCAAAGGCGACGCAAAGCATTCAAAATCGACTCCGAATTCACGCTGCAGCACGTTGAACGCGACATTCGGAACCGATGCTTGAAATCCGTGGCCTAGAATCGACTGGTACCTTAACAACAACGTCATCAACGCGTTCGAGAAATTCGCGTCAAAGGCTGCTGCTGTCGCTGTTGCTGCGTCACCCTTGCCGTCCTTTTTTTCTCCGGCTTCCTTTTTTTCTGTTTTATTGCTGTTATTTTTGTTGCCATCGCTGTGTCCCGAAAATCGCGTGTACAGTGCTTCAAGTTTCTTGAAATGTACATGCGTGAGTTTGCAAAACGAGTGTTTGCCGAACGTGACATCGACGCTGTTGACATGGTACGTTATCGTTACTCTTTGGGCACCAGCCGTCTCGTCCAAATCGTCTTTTTCGTCCTTGCTACTTTTTATTTCGTCTGCCGCGTTGGTGCAGTTTTTTCCTGTGGAAATCGGATTTTTCAACTGATTTACGCATGCCGTTGATTCTTTGCCGAGCTGTTTCGTCAGATTTTTCGCACGTTTTTCCGTCAAACCTGCGCGAACAAGATCTGCGACTAGACCGTCTTCTTTGAAAATGTTGAAAGGTAACAACGCATCGGCTGCGCGTTGTTTTGTAGTCGCTGATACTCGTGCATTGAACATCCATCGCTCAAACGCTTGAATTGGCGGAGCCATCTGAACATTTATAAAATATTAAAAATAAACGGTAATCGTTGCACTTCTTGTTTCCTCTATTAAGCTTCTCTCACCGGCGGATCAAGTTTATGTAAGATAGCTTTGAAAAAACGACGTAATCGACGGTCCATCGCCTGCCGTCGAGCCTCAAGAGCAACATCAGCAACCGAAACCACACAGCGAGTATTGATCTTTGGCGCATATTTAATAGTCGCGTTTGTGGTGTCAACACTATCGTCCCAAACGCGCATCAACTGGTCTTCGTCCCGTTTTTCGAGCTCAAGCTGCTTGCGGTCGCTGGTTGTAAGGAGCGGCGAAAACCGATGTCGCTCTGTTTCCGTGAGCCGCACAATCTGATGCAGACTTGATTCGACAAAATAGTTATTTTCGCGGAACTTTGCTGATGGGTACTGCTCTTTCATTTTCGTGAC
>JADGJH010000184.1:0-26278 GCA_027596945.1 Physocladia obscura
AGGCTATAAGAAGGCTGTTGGATTTTGACTTTTGAAAACATTCTAAAAATAAATAACTCTCTACCCAAAACTACTATTAAGCTTAAGAACAATACTAAGCCTTACAACTCAAAAACCAACAGGGAGTTCACTCTCAATTGTGTCTTGTACTTCCCCAAGTTGTCCACAAACTGTTTCCCACTGTTGTTCTAGTTCCTTAGTCCAGAATTCAGCTGGTAGTCTATCAGTCACTTTAAGCCAACCAATTGATGCTGCAGCTGCACCTCAATCCACTCACAAATTCCAGACCAAGCTGATTCCACAGCAGTTTGTAGGTGTTCTCTGTTGTTTCTGTGAATGGCAAGACGAGAAACATAGATGAAGTGCCTACATAGCAGGACCAAATGGTGTCACTAGAGTGCATTCACCAGTACTATCCACCCCTGCTGCAGGGCTTTCAAGAGTCTTTTCAAGATCAACCAGAGCTCTCTGAGCCTTTTGCTGTGTTTTCCCCAGCTCTGCCAAGTATTTCTTTGCATGTTTGGGTTGTGTGAGACAACAGATGTTCCACTGTGAGAATTGCTTATCAGTTGGTGCAATATCTAGTGGTATGGACAAAGTTAGCAGCCTATGATCAGACCCTCCAAGCAATTCCTGCTCATGGATCACTAAATCCAAAACTGGGAAGTTTGCCAGGATTAGGTCTGGAATGCCTCTGCCACCACCTTAGAATGTATTCCATTTGCCCCTGACTGGTGCTTGAATTTGCAGCACTGAGTTCAAGAGTTCATTTTTGTAGAATACACCTCTGGTATTCAGTAACAAGTTTCTGGTGTCCTCGCCCATTTGCGCATTCAGGTCGCCCACACAACACAGCATAGTGAGAATCCATCATAATACAACCCAGTTGCATCCAGAATTGATGTGAGGGCTGAGTTTGCTGCCGAGGGGGGGACATAGACTGTCAGAATGACCAAGTGGTCCACCCTGAGTACTGCAAACAGGCTGTCTGGGTGTTCAAAGACCACTTGGAGTTGGTTGTTTTGGTTGTTTTTAGCAAATGCCAGAATGCCCCCCATGTTTTGACAGCCCCCTGCAATTACTTGGTCATTGTTGTTGGTTAGATTTATCAGATGAGGTCTAAAGGGGACAGATGCTGTTGGAGAAAGCCAAGTTTCCACCAACAGAGTGAGGTCAATGTAACTATCTGTGTTGAACCTCCAGACTTCCTCAGCCTTGTTGGCAAGTCTGTTGAGTTTTGTAAAATTGACTTTAATCATTGGCTTTCAGCCACCACGGCTGAGGGGCCAGGTTCTAAAGCCAATGCCATTGTCATTGATTCATTGTCAGAGTCAGCATCCAGGTTCAAAGCACCCAGTTCAGCTGATTCTCCACTTCCTGTACTGCTAATTCCCAGATTCTTATAGGCAAACTGTGAGTAGGCACTGACAAGAGGTACAAACAGCTGTAGGAGAGACTCCTTGGGAGACTTCTTTATTGTATCAAACATGGTGCTAGTGGCCTGTTTGAGAGTCTCCAGTGCTCCGTTAAGTACTGTGACATGAAGGCTCCATGTTGAAGCATTGGGGCACAGATATGCAAGGTGCTTTGCGGCTTGCTGCTTTGCTGTCTCTCCAAGTGGTTTTTCATCCAGCCCCATTGCCAATGGGTTAAACTCATCAGATAGCACCTGCTGGCCATGCTCCTGTAGAATCTGTACAACCAACAGAACATCTGCAATAGGGCAGTGGAGCTTAACAATTGAGTTACTGATTGTTGAGTGCATTACTATGTTGCTGCAAACTCCCATTTGCACCACATATGCATTAATCAGCTGCTTGCAGTCTTTTGGTTGACAGGCGCAAAGCTGCCAGTTACTGTGTAGCTCCACACAAACAATTGCAAATGTCTTTGGAGCTGGGAGCTCCTTAGACATCCTGATTGCGTCTTTCTGGCGCGAGCAGTAGACTGACTGGTCCCACTGTTGGCAGTTTGCAGTGGGTGTTGTTTTGGCACCAGAGCCAGTGGCTGTGTCTGTTTTTTTGGACCACAACAAGCCACAGTGACCCAATTGTTTGCCACTGGAGCTGGCACCTCAGCAACTTTGCACGCAGGCACTTGCACTGTTGGTGCATGCACTTGTGCCTGTTGTGTGACTGGTGCAAGCCCTGGCACGTTTGTCCATTAACTTTGCACCAGTTTTCAATACTGGTTCTCAGCCATTGGGACCACATTTGCAGGGCGGCTGCCTGGCGCACTGCTAGCATTTCCATTTGCAGTGAACTGCTGGCCAGTAATTGCAGTCAGCAGCTCAATGAGCTGCTGGAACTGTGCTCAAATGCCTGCTGCCTCTGCTTTGGTGCAATCAGCACGCTCTTTGGCTTTTTCAATTTGCACAATTAGGTCAATCTGTCCAGGGATGCAGGTGCAAGCATTTGGTGTTGTCGGGGCCAGTGTTGTTTTTCTGAGGTACACTGACAATTCAGCAGTCACCAAAGTTGGCAGGACTCTGCCAGCCAGTTGTCCAGTGAGGATTGGCAGCGTAAACAGCCATGACAGCGACGCAGCCATGCTTTCAAACTGAAATGGCGCATTTGTGCTGGGAATTGCAACTGTTGCTGTGGTTTTGCTCAATGCTGTGGCAGTTGCTGCCACTTGGTTTTGGGTGGCACCAATGGCCATTTCATTTATTTTTGGTGCCTCGTCTGTTAAAGCATCACTCAGCACAGCTCCTTTCACAGCCGTTGCAATTGGGACAAAGGACAACATCTGCTGCACTTTTGTCTTGCCAATGCTTGTTGGCTGCAATCCAGATCTCATTGCCGTTTGCTCATCAGATTCATTGATGCGCAGCATTGACTCTGCTCACAGATGCTTCTTTGCTGGCTGCACTGGCACAAGCTTCAAGTGCTCTGACTTCCATTCTGCTAAGAGGTCAGCAGCGGCAGACTTGTCTTCGCGAAGTGCAGCATCAAGGCGGCACTGACAGTTGCACATCCTGCACTTAAGCTGGATATACGCAAAGCCAAATTGGTTTGGGTTCCTGCCAGTGCCGTTTGCTGTAAGAGTTGCAGGCTTGCAGTCCTGGGTAGGACAGTGAGCCTGGTTGCATATGTGCTTTGCTAGCGCTGCTTCAAAAAGAACAAAGGGGACAGATGTCATTTTTCAACAAGATTCCTTCTAACACTAACATAGTGAAAGTCAAAACGCAGACTTTAACACATGCCGCCATCCACTCCAAGTACTCCAAAGAGCATCCATAACATGGCTGATGGGGAAAGCAACAAATTTGAGTCCCAGAGCAATGCTGAAAATGTTCAGAACATTGAGAAATTTACTACCAGTCAAACTAGAAAACAAACCTTTTACTTACAATAAGTTAAAGTATTTGCCAGTAGCACTACAACTCTATAATAACAAGGTCTCCAGGGCAGCTTGAGTATGACATATGAAGGAAAATCAAAGGTTCTTTGACTGCAAGTGTTTTGTGCTGTGATTCAGTGATTGCAACTTCTTGCAGCTCCAACTTGATCAAAAGAAATATAACCTCCTTATTGAAGCAAAAATAGAATTGGCATGTTGGATCATCTAAAGTGTTAAAGTTGAAGCAAGCTGCTGAGATTCAAATAGCTTTATAGTCTACAATCATTGTGTGACAGCCCACAATTATAGTAGACAGAATTACAGCATTTAAGTGGTGCCTTTTGCATCTGTGAGTTCACAAGTCTTCATTTTTTCAAATTTTCATGAGGCAAACATGCACAACAATTTCCTTGTTGCCACCACAAAAATCTCACAAGGAAATTTTTGTTGAAAACCTGCCTTAAACAAGCCAAATACAGTAATTAGCATTTGATACTCTATTGATGATGTTATTATTTAGTATATTCAGTTATGGATGGCAAATTTGTCTTGATTCCAGAAATCTCAGTCATGTGTTCGAAGACAAGCAATGCTTGTGCTTTGCTCATAACTCAAAGCATCATGAAATAAATTGCTGATAAGTACCTGAGGAACTGGTGTATGGTTTTGGTAAGTTGAAGAGAATAGTAGAAAGTTCTGCTGGTAGTTGTAGCAGCTTGAATCAACTAATTTAATACTTTATATCTCAGAACTAAATGATAAGAGTTTGAGATGTAAGTATAGGATGAAGTTGGAATAGAAGATTTTATATTTAAGATGTACTTTGTATTTATTTGATAATATTGACAACAGTCTAATTTACAACAATGTAAACTTCTTGGTCAAAGTTGAATATTCATTATGGTATACACTGTTGATTCTAACTCAATTGTCAATGCACTATTGCAACTTGATGTCTGCCTTGCATGCTAGCAAATAGTATACAACTTGTTGCCCTCTGCAGTGTTTTTATAAATGGACATGCTACACTCGGACACTCCACAAATCTATTTTCCTCCAGCCAACTGTTTTGCTTTTCTTCCCATAGATATGCACCTTATTTTACGCTATATATACCTGTTTGCACTTCCAGTGTTTTATCAACATTCTCAGGTTTGATTTATATTTTTTGCAGTGGCTGAATAAGCACCATTTTATCAATGACCATATGTTAGTAAGCTCTAATAACATCCCCTTATGTGTTTATGCATTGAATTGGTCTGGAATATTTGTGTCTCATGAAGTGATATTCTCTAAGTAATTGTTTTGAGTCATTCACAATAGTGAATTCATCTCAATCTCTGTTGTGGTGATCTCCATAAGGCATCTTGTGCATCTTTCTCAAGGTTTTGGTGTGTTGGATGCCTTGACTCAGATTTTTTTTGGTGTTTTCAGTATAATTGGGATTTTCCAAGTGCCTTTCTCACACTTGATTTCCATCTGGATGTACTCTGCTACTTTGCTTGACAGTTTGCCCATGTAGTATTTCTGGTCAAAAGGGATGATATAGATTTTCCATACATTGTTTCGCAACTGCAATTTGGAATTACAAATGATCGAAAACATTACTAAACAGAGCCTCTCCACTCCATATGTAATAATACAACAATTAATCACTTTTGGTTTTGTTTCTGGTGAATAGGGTGAACAAGAAGCAATTATGTGACTTTTCTTTTCTTGGAAATGGCGAAAGGGGTGACAACAACAGCATCAGCAACTCGGCATCAACAGCAAAATACTTTAGCAGCTACGTTAACAACGCTGCCGGATGAACTATTGCTGGAAACGTTGAGCTGGCTGCATCCGACAATTGCACTGCGTGCGGCGAACGCATCAAAAACACTCCGTCAATGTGTTTTCTCGGCCCACTTTGCGCGGGCAAATCTACGCCGCTTTATGAGAACTAGGCCCTGTAGTTTCGATAATTCAACTGGCGTTATTCGCCGAGTGCACGAATACGACGCACTTTTCTTTCGCTGGCCCAAAGTCTATCAGACTGTTTACGCGCAGCTTTATCTGGCACCTCTAAGAGGGCTGAATTGGGGAGACAGCGATGCTCCCGGAGCCAGAAATTGCAATGACGAAACAACGAGCGATAAAGCGATTGATCGAGATCATTATGAAGATACCGAGAACGACAATGATAATGACAATGACGATGATCTTGATGCCGTCCAAATGCGTCGCGAATACGGCGGCGGTTTTGTAGGTCATCTGGACGCGCCAATTCCCGCTGCAATTGGTCTGCTTTCTCCCACAAATCTCGTGCTAATCAACTTGAACCAATGCGGTCTGGTCGGCCAGATTCCCGTCGAGCTGACTTCTCTGCATGCCCTTCGCGTCTTGTCCATGGCTATAAATAAGCTCACTGGCAATATTCCCGATGAAATCGGCAATTTGTCGAACCTTGTTTCAATTAACCTGTTTTACAACGAACTTGACGGCGCAATTCCTTCGTCGTTCGGAAACCTTGTTAATCTGACTGAATGTTTCATGGGTTGGAATAAACTTAGCAGCGTAATTCCACGCTCTATTGGTTCCATGCGAGCTTTGAAAACTCTGAGTTTGGCTGAAAACCTTCTGGAAGGCGATTTACCTGAAGGTCTCTATGACCTTGATAACCTTGAAGCCGTGTTTTTGAATGATAATTTTTTGACGGGATCGATATCTCCCGCGATTGTAAAGATGGAACGGCTGACTCAGCTGTATTTGTCAAATAACCAACTGTCTGGAGCTGTACCACAAGAGATGTTGGCACTCGATTATTTTACTGGTGGCGATTTAAGCGGAAATTCTTTAACTATTGACTTTGAGATTCAGGGTTTAAAACTTTACACCCCTGCTGTACAGCCCACACTCTCGTCTCTGTGAGAATTCTCTAATAAAATTTTGAATTTCAGAGATTTACACTGCGGCGAGTGACGAATCAACTCAACTTTGAATGGTGTGTCATTGTTCACTCAATGATAGTGGGGAATAGTGTGGATTATGTTAGTGAGACTCTCCGCTTTAAATGACATGTTTATGAGAGTATTGTGCGTCGTCAACTGAACTTTGTAGTGTGAGGATTGTCTACTCAAATATAATGAGTAATAGTGTGAGGAATTATAGTGAGAGTTCAATAGTGTAATTTATGTTAGTGAGAGTTGTCGCTGTGATTGATAGTTTTTATTTGAATAAGAGTATTGTGTGTCTATTAACTATACCAAGGTACAAAAAGTCCAAAAAAATCCAATTTTAAGTCAGATGACGATTTTGTGAAAAAGCTCAGTCAGCAGTCTTCCCCAGTGAAAAAGAAAAGGCGGAAGACCACTGATGAAAATGAGGTATGGTTTTATCTGTTTATGTTGCTTTGATTTAACTGATTTTACTCTACTCAATTGAATTCAAAGCCGGATTTTCGCAAACTCTGACAGGGAGCGTTGGCGCCCACATTGATTTTTTTAATATATACAGTTTAGATGAGGAAGATGAAAAAAAAGTAAGTACCCTTCCTTATTTGAAATACATGTATTTAAAGTGTTGAATGAATAGGAAAATGAAAAAAAGTATCTGCGGAGAAAAATAGAATTTCGGATGAAGGCGAAAAAACTGGAGAGCCGATTTTTACGGTACTGGTATTTTGTCTGCGTTTGTCTTTTGTACCCTTCTTGCTCACTTTTTGCTTTTCATAGAGTGCCTTCACGTACTCAAATCCTCTTGTACATATCACTGATGCTCGCGACTTGGACAAAATCCCTGCTAATCTCTCTCCATCTGGTCTCTCGGTGAAAGACGGAAACTGCTGTCCCGATTCCATCATTCTTGCGCACCAATCCACTACAACTCCTCCACTATTTCGTGCCGCAGTCATAAGTTTCATTCGCTCCAATCAAACGAAATTCTCTGCCGATATTCAAATGGCTTACGGATGCTCTGTTGAACAGTATTTAACGAACATGTCTCGTGACGGCGAATTTGGCGAAGCAATATTTATCATGGGCGCCTGTGTTCTCGGCGTTTCTATCACATTATTCACATCCAATTCTCACAATGGAGCGACATCAATCACATCTCAAACTTTCGCCCCTATACGTCCAACCATCAAAACCATACAAATTCATTACCTGTAGGTCTACTCCGGAATCTCTCCGGCAATTTTCAACAAGATTGTTGTAATGGGATTGGCGAGTGATTATCCTTTGAGTAGAAGGGAGGCCTGTTTCGGGGTCAATAATGGGAACGAGTTGCGAGTCTCCAGTATCAAGATGGAATGGACTGTTATTTTTCGTTAAGACGGCTTCAAAACAATTTCTGATTTTTTTTTATATCCAAACAGGATAACATGAAGTGTAAACGACCACTAGCCGATGATGTGAGGACCGTTTCACACTTATTAACATTCTAATACACCAATACTGATACTCGTTTGGGTCAGAAATCATCGGATCTCCACTTACCGAAGGCTGTCAGGATTCAGCAACTCCCTTCGCCACAGACTGTACTTGCACTTGTGTCAGCACCACCTCAACTGCAACCACTTGTTCCCCTTGTTGTCTCTGCTGTGCCTTCTCGTCGAATTTGTACCAGAAACAAATGTGTTGAAGGCAGTCGTCGGAAGAATGGTTCTATTGTGACGTTCAACGCTCGAAAGAAATCTGGTGGACATTACAAGGAGTGCGACCAGTGTGAAAAGCGCACAACCGTCAAAAATGATGCCGACCCAGAAGTTGGAAACCCGAAAGTAAGTGTTTTATTCACCCCCAACAAAATAGCCGAGATGTCCCCAAACCCCCCCTAATTTAAAGACGATCCTCAGCCGGGTCCTGTTCTCCTCACCGTCATTCTTATTGAACTGAACCCCATAAACCTCCCTTTATATACCCATCATGTTACTATTTGGAGCCCCTATGTAACCTTTTTGCATGAATTAGAAAACTGACGAAGTGAAGAATGGTATGGCATGTTCAATTTCGTCTTGTCGAAAAACGCTTGGAATCGGGTATGTGGAGATTGATGGAAAGAAGTATTGTGATGCCAAATTTTATGAGAAAGATGTAAGATTCTTTGATGTTCTGTGTTTGCTTCTTTCTGATTGTTTCAAAAACAGCCATATGTACCTCTTCGCAACATGAAGAGACAGGAATTGGAGACTCGGCTTCCAATGATGCCATCGAACCCACTTGGATGGATGCTGAGGATGCTGCCCAAGCTCGCATCATTGTGAACGAACAGATTTCTCCAATTCTCGCATATCCAAGTGCCTGCATCTACCCTTGTTTTGCTGCCAGGTATTGCCATGAACAAGAATCTACGGCTTTTCTCACTCAACCCGGTGGCTCTTATGAATCTACTTCTCGTGGAAAACTCGTGTCGCAAAAGGCTTCGCACCCAATCTTGACAAAATCTGATGGCCTCACAACTTTGGGCAGCCGGATTTCAAAGAAAGATGCTGTACGAGCAACGTAACTGGGTCAATATGGCTGCCTTGGAGAAAAAAATTCAGCAGATTCTCGCAATCGACTTTAAATTGTCCAATGGTCGCCGTTTGTTCCGAAACTATTTCGGTGGTGGGAGAGCTGCCAAGGATGGAGAACACTTGACTTATGGAGTGTATTTGACATATTCTGTTGGTGGGTTTGGAGATTTTATTTTGACTGTTCAGTGAAATGGAGTAAAAATATTATGCATTTTGCAAAATTCACAATCATTGTAAAAAATCTTGCGTTCCGATTGGTCAGAATTTTTTCGGTGTCAATCTCTGCACCTACTCTGTGATGCCTTTGGCAAGTGGATGAAAGATGCTATTTCAATGTTGTAGGAGGATTTTGAGTGCAAACTGTGAAATACTTTTTAATCTTTAGGCTTACTTGAAACCAATCTTTCCATATATAACGCGGTTTTTGACAGAGGCTGAGAGTTTGCCAACTTCCAACTTTGCGCCTCCGTTCACCACTGGCAGTCCATTGTTTCAAAATCATGGCTGCTTCAATTGGTCTGAATCCAAAAAAGACAATTGAGAAACCTTCCCCTTTTAGCGATTGTTGGCATTCGGCAGTTTTATACAAAAATTTTGTCTCCCAAAAGTCCGGCCAGCTGTACTTTACAAAATAAATAAAAAACTGAATTTAATTCAAAAACTTAATTTATTTCATAATACTAAACATGTTCTCGTTGGAAAATGTACGTAATTTCTACCAAAGTATACAGCTATTTGAACCAAATAACTTTGCTCTGAATTACAAAGGGCAATTCATCACAAATAAACAAAGAGGTAGAACTTTTTTAAACCAATTCAAGCTTCCTTGTAATGAAAAGGAGCATGAAATGTTGCAATTACAGGTTGCAAATCTCATTCAAAGCACTAAAGCTACAATTATTGGAAACTATATTCTAAAGTTGGACAACTCATTCATCAAGAAAACTGACAAGATTATGAACCAACTTCAAAACGGGGGTATGGAAGTTGTTCAAAATGTTTTGAAGAGAAAGAGACCAGATTCACCTGAATTCTCAAAAAAAGAGCAACAAATGGAGGTTTTAATGAAAAGAAAGAGACCCAATAATATTCCATTTGATGCTCAAAAAGAAAGACACATTGACTATTCATTGTACTATCTTCCTACTCTCTTCTCACAGAGGGTAATTGTGACATATGAATTCAAGTACGTGATTTATTATGGAGATTACAATTACAAAGACTGGAATCATTCAAGATAATTCTGACCATTTGATTGAGCAACACCTTGATACTCTGACAAAAGAGTATGCTGAGAGACAGCCATATGACTGCAACATTTTAGAGATTGTTTACACTACTCAACCAGTTCCATACTGTCAAGTACCACTTGAAGAACAAAGAATGTACGGGGCAGTATTGTCATATTATTCATTAAAAGTTGACCCAAACTCAACTAACAATAGGGACTGCATTTACCAATTCTTGATGAATGCATATTCAAGTCACTTTAAGACATTAACACCTGATGTACTTCTCTCCATCTTTGAAGAAGCACACACTGATTCAGGTGTTTTGACAAATCAAGTTAAAGTATTCTGTCATCAATTTGGTATCAGCTTGTATGCACTCAACATGGAAATGGAAACGTTCAGTCGATTCATTCCTCAAAATAGAAATCATCATGCACCAGCATTAATTTTTTAGTAGCCAACAATCACATGTATTCAATCTTGGATAAAAAAATGAGGTCAATTGTTGCCTCTGAGAAATTGAAAGGCTCCAGTGACAATCTAGTTTTCAAAACTAAAGTGAAATCAAAGAATTAATTTGATGGGGAAGTGCATACTCTAATGAATGTTCCTTACAAAAGTAGGCTTTTACTTGAAAATTGCAATGTTGTCTACACCAACAAAAATGATTTGAAAGAGCTTGTTGTCTCTTTAGCAAGAAAAGAGGAAACAATATACAAGACCAAGAGTCATTGTGGATAGATTGTCAGAATTGAATACAAGAATAATGTAATAATTGAAGTCAACAAACATTATGAACAAACTCTGGCTGCTTCAAAATCTCTCTTGATGCCATTTAGAAATAAAAATCTTATATCTTTAGTATGTGAAGCTTTTGAGATTTACAAGCAGGATGATAAAATAGAAAGTATGTTCAACAAGAACACTCACAAGGTGTTTTTCAATTGTATAAAAGGCCCGATTGTTGAGACATTCTATGAGCCATCACCAGATGCTAAGTTGAAGGCTTACAACATTCAAAAGTGTCATTCAGCTTGTTTAAGTGTTAAAAGCACTGAACTGTGGTGTGTCTATGGAATTTTTGATGAAATCAGGCCATTTTCTGGTAAACTGAGAACAGGTTGGTATTATTTAGAGACAGAAAATACATTTCCATTGAGAGGAACAAGATGGTATCCTTGTCATATTATTGCTGAATGTCTAGAGCTAGGAGTGGCAATGAAGATTGTTTACAAACTGATTCCAAGCAAAACATTACTTTAATGATTTTGTAAAAAGAATTTATGAAAAATGTGGCAATGATAATGGTAAAATTATGGTAAACTGCTTTGTAGGCTGTCTCAATAAAAAATATGATAGAAAACAAATAGACAAATTTACAATGTGTTTCAATGATGTAGCAAGATACTACTTCTTGAATAAAAATGCAAGTTACTCATGTATTGAAGACTTGAAATTATACCACATCAAGATTAAATCAGAGAAAATGAAGCATCAAAATCTGATTCCGATTTACTGGCAGATTATTGACAATGGAAACATGATGTTGTATAAACTAGCAATGAAATGGCTGGACCAATTGTTTGATTAAAAACAGACAGTGCTATTGTTGAGGATGGTAATGATGTGAACCAGGGATTGGAAATTATTGTCTAGAAAAGCTTCCAGACAAGTATGAAGTCAAAGATTCATTTCATAGTAATTATGTTTTTGAGTCAAGAGAGGAACTCTTTTATTTAACTGAAGAAAGATTACAAGGAAGAATCATTACTGGGCTTGCAGGTACAGGTAAATCAACAGAACTTAAAGAAACAATCAAACTGTTAGATAAGGGGACATATATTCTCTTGAAAAGTACAAACAAACCAGCACATTTGATTCAAGGACAGACTGTACATCACTTTTTTCACATTGAAAATGATGGTAAATGTAATTTCAACAAAGCGTTGAATGCAGCAATAAAGTATAAATATATTTTCATTGATGAAGTGAGCATGTTGAAATTAAGTGCCTATGAAGTCTTTTATTATGTCAAACTGCATTCCAACGTAAAGTTTGTTTTGGTTGGTGATTACAAACAGCTTGGAGGGGTTGAAATGCCAAGGCCAAAGTACATTGACTCAACTGCACTGAAAGAGATTGTTGAAAATAGTATTTATTAATCACAGGTCAGATAACACAGTTTCCGAGCTGTTTGACAAAGTTCACTGGTTGAAACCAAGTGACTTTGATAATAGATAAGCATTTACAAGAGTTAATCTGTCGTATACAAATGAAAAATGTAAACAAATCAATGAAATCATGATGCAACAAGATAAACTAAAGAAGTAGAAAATGATTAAAATAGAAGCAAATAAAGATGACCCAAACTCACAGCAGGTATTGTTGATGGTTGGTACTCCTGTTATTGCACATAGAAACTACAAGTCCCTGAAAATTGTAAATTGTGCAACATATTCAGTTCAAAAGATTGAGCCTCTGATATTACTGGAAGATATGTTAACAAAGGAGATAATAGAGGTTAATTCTGAACAGTTTCAGCTATACTTTAGAGTATACTATTGCTCAACTGTCCACAAGATGCAAGGGGATTCTATCAGAAAGCCTTTCACAATACACAAGTGGAACAGAATGGAAGATGATATGCGGTACACAGCAATAAGTTGGACCACTAAAAAGGAATATTTAAATGTAGTTGATGATGGTGTAAAACACAAAGTGACAAAGGAGACTGATTTTGACAAGATGAAGCAAAGAAAGAAGAGAGAGCAAGATTTAAAAGATGAACTCAAACAAAAGAGAATCGAGGCAGTTTAAGTAATCAACTACATTATTTGAAAGAACTGTTTTGATGACTTTAGTTTGAAACATACTGTTGTAAAGAGACGAGAGCTGTTGGAGCATCTTGGTATTCCTGATGGAGCAGTTCCAAGAGGATATGAAATTGACCACATCAGGCCACGATGCTTTCATACCACAGATGACAACTTCAAGAACATCAATTCTTATTGGAATCTGCAACTGATTTTGAGACAAGAGAACAACAAGTTGGGTCAAAATTTGCAATTGTCATAAAAAATGGTGACTTTTGATTGGTCCAAAAATTCCATTTTCATAGAATTTCTCTAAACTTAAAATCTTTTGCTTATATTATAAAATGGAACAAGTAGTAAACTACTCAGTGAATTTAAAACAGTCAGACTTGACCTGCTGTGTTTGCCTGGAAAACATCAATTTCCCAATTATTCAATGTGCAAATGGGTCAAATCCGCACTTTGTTTGCATCAAATGCCACCATCAATTGGGTCAAAAGTGCCCTTAATGTGAGACTGAATCATTATTTCATAATAAACAGCTGCAGGTTACACTGACACCCTTTTTGGAATCATGTACCAATGAAAACTGCAAGTTCAAGGTTGTCAAATGGAATCTTGATGAACACATTCAAGATTGTGACTACAAAAAACACAGGTGCTTCATGTGTCAACAAAAGGTGATTTTAAGAAAGACTATGCAGAGTCACTTTGAAACAAGGTGTAAAACTCAAATTATTGAAAGAAACTTGTCACAGATAGAATTATGTGGATGGGATTCACAAAAACAAGGCTTCAAGCTAGATTTAAATGATGGACCAACAGATGGAGTACTTACAACACATGAAGCAGTTGTGCTGGTTTACAAGAATGAATGCAGTAAATGGGTTGTTTGTCCATTGTCTTTGACTAAACTGCCTACAACAATCACCATTACAACGATAAGGAATCTTTCAAATGGAACAATATCCAAGACTTCAGTGCACATAAATTGTTCATTTAATCCATCAGAACCAGTGTTTATGGAATTGGAGCCCTGTGACGCTGTATACATAAGCACTAGATGCAACAACCAAGAAAACAAAAGCATTCAAGACTTTCTTGGTCAAATGTTTGCTCCAGACAGAGAACCACTGTTAGCATTCTCTGACTCTGACAATGATTAACGTCTTTTTATTTCAACAATCTTTTCATCATCAAGTTCCTTCTTCAAGTGATGATAGAGTCTCTTTTAGATGGCTGGCTGGTTGTGATGGAGTTCTTTACACAGGTTTGAGTCACCCTTCATTAAATTGTGTTTGATTCTCTGAATCCTCTTTTTATTGTCACCTCTGCTCTTCTTTCTTAGATAATACACCAAACTGCCATCAACAAGAAATAACTCACTGTCAGTCTCATAGCATTCATTTCCATTCATGAATTGTTTATTTTATCCAGTAATGAATGTTTTATTTCAATCACCGACAGTTTCTCAAAATCACTCTTATTCAGTTCAGATTGAAGTCTCTTGACAGTCTTCTCCAATTCGACTATTCATTCCTTCATAGATTGATTGATATTGGCTCTCGTTGGATTGGCCATTTTCATCCATTTATCGGGTACTTCAATAACAACAGGCTCGTTTGAACCAAAATAAGGTACTCCTACTTTCGATAAAGTTGTATTAATTTTACGTTCTTGTACTTCATAAGTGTGTTCATTTCGTGGTTCTTTATAGATTGTTCCAAGAGGAAGGTTGTGGATGGAATTGTAACAGTCATAGTTTTATTACTATAAAAGAAAATAATTTTAAGTAAATATCGTTCAATTGAAATTAAAATAGTCGTTGATGTGTTATCTATTTTTAGGATAAAAAATCCAGCTGAGCGGACTTTTTCTTTGACGCCACACAGTACTCTTTGAAATGAACACAACACTTTCAGCGACTATTCTCACTTAAATCCATCACAACACCCATCACTATATTCAAGTGAACAATCCCCACACCATTCAAAGTCGAGTTGATTCGTCATTTGCCGCAGTACAATCTCAGTCAATTCAAAATTTTATTAGACAAGTCTCACAGAAAAGAGTGTGTGGGCGGGGGTAAAAAAATTGTTGTCGTAGGCCTTTTAATTTTCGGCTGTAGTAGAATAACCGATGAATAATAAGTCACAGCTCGTTTTGCAAGCAATAAATTAAAAGTAAAAAAAAAAAAATTACAAATAAACTAAAGTTTTTAGGTAATTTAAATTAAAAAAATAAAAAATCGAAGAAGAGGAAAAGCCATACACTTTATTTTCTCAAAAATTTCTCACTGAAAAACGCGAACAGTACAATCTGATCCAGCTGTCACCAGAAATTCTCCGGCTCTATCGAACGCGATAGCTTGAATCGCATCATCAGCAACTTGAACATCTTTTCCGCGCAAATGTTCTCTCAAATTATATCTTTTGGCAAAGGAAAAAAATTTTGAACATTAATTTTTGAAGTAGTGAAAAAAAATAGTCACGTTTTTGCCAATCCATCATTACTCGCCACAGCCAAAATATTTCCAGACGGATCAAAGGCCAATTTATTTGCGGAATGAGGTCCAAAGTCAATTGAGTTGAGTTCAGACACATTGCGAATGTCCCAGAACTTGACAATTCCATCAGTGTCGCAGGACGCGACAGTATCGCCCTAAAGAAAATTTTAATTACTTCAATTGAAATTGGCAGAAAAACAAATATATATATACTTTGAGAGAAAAGGAGACGTGATTAATAGCATTCATATGACCATAAAGAGTTTGTGAACAAAGACCAGTGCGTGCATCCCACAAGGATAAGGTTTTGTCTCCGGAGCAAGTATACAAAGTGTTTGTAAATGGAATAAATCCAACGTGATTCACTGAATCTGCGTGGCCTCGGAATGTTTGGCGGCATTTCCCGCTGAAATATATTTAATTTAACTTTTTTTAACCGAGTTTCCTACTCAACGTATTGATATCCCAAAGTTTCGCAGTATGGTCCATTGAACAACTTGCGAGGAAATCTCCTTGGTCATGGAATGTGCATGCCCAAACTGCTTGTGTATGATCGCTAAGCGTAAGAGTTGCCAGGCCCTTACCAAAATCCCAAATTTTTACTGTTCCGTCGCCGCTTGCAGTTGCTAAGTGGGCACCTCTGATTTTTCAAAATTTAAAATTACAAGAATAAAATAAGATAGTGAAATTTGAAGTAGATACTTTGGATGAAAGTCACAATCGGCAATCCAATCTTTATGGCCTTCTCCGCTCATGATGAGTTCTCCAGATGGAAATGCCCACATTTTCCAAAATTTATCGTCCGATACTGTTGCTAGAATCATTTTCTTCGGATGGAATTTGATACTATGCCAAGCTCAAATAAACACATAAAAGTTGCAAAGACCATTTTTTTGCTGAACTTACGAGCTAACAGCCATGTTATGTGCATTGATTGAATGTATTTGCTTCAAACGGTCAATTTTTCCAACTGGCAATTCCATGTTTGCGTAAATATTCGGGCGATCTTCAATTGGCAGAATCGATTCTTTCAGTCCGTGTGCTTTTTTTGGAAGTGCAGGAACTGCGGAAAATCCTTTCGTTTTATTAGAAACCATGCCACTAGAAGCGTTTTTCTTTTCTTTCCCTAGCTTATCATTTTTCGCAACAGATGCACTTCCAGCGACGCCACCAACAGTCGCAGTAGCAGCAGTGGTAGTATTTGCACCACTACCTTCCAAAATAGTAAGTCGCGCAAGAACCCTGTCCCTTTCCAACTTCATCAGCATTTTTTCTTTCATGGCAATCTCGTATCGATTGCGTAGACTTTTGAGTGTCGGCTCATATGCCTCGTAATGCTTTTTCAGGCGTTTGATATCTCCAATCAAACGATTTTTCTCTTGAACGACACGTTTGTGGTGCATTCGGTGGAAGTCGCGTTCTTTGCGGAGTTTATCGTACGTGGCACGTGCTTTACTGATATAAGAAAGACTATCAGAACAGACTCTTTTTTAAATTTTTTTTTACTTTGCTATTTCTTTATAGTTTTCCACGTCAATGCGTAGCTTCTGGAGAGAGTCTGCAAGCTCCTGGCTTTTTATATATACGTCTGAAACTACGTGCCTGTCTTCCGGACTTAGGCTTCCTTTTTGTTGCAGTTCATACCATTCGTTCTATATATAAAACAAGATATAGTTATTGAATCATTTTTTCATTAAAAAATTTGAAACCTGAAACGCGTCCAAAGACTTCATAAGTCCTTTGGATGAGAAATAATTTCTGATGTAATCATCGACAACTTCTGGGCGTTTTGTCAGAGACTCTTTGTGTTTTTCTTCTGGTTTCTGTGCGTGTAAGTTTCCTACGAAAATAAAAATTTTATACAGATACTAAAATAAAAAGTATTCAAATAAAAAAAAAATGAAATCTCGAGCATTTGTAATTCCTCTCAAATAAATACCAAGAAACACAGTCTCGGTCATTGATCTAATGGCTTTTTCTAAGGTCTCTTCGGCGTCGGAGTCACTGAGATCTTGAAATTCTTCGTGGTTTAGGATATCTTCATAAGCATCGTCATCAGAATCGTCAGGATCCAAGTTTACAGCTGTGCAAGAATTTATTTAATAAATTTGCTGGTCGTAAGAATTTGATGAATTTGCGAAGTACGCGTCAAAGATAACAAACATTCTAGGTAGTGTGTTGGATTGATAATTGCGCCTTCATAAGGTACTTGATCGGTAGCTGAACGGTGGCGCGATTCTAACATTGTATTTTTCAAATCATTTGCAAAAAAGCAAAAAAGGAAGAATTGCGTTTATTTGTGGGCTCACAGCAATTTCTTAATTATTTTTATGCTTTCTTGTCTCATTAGTTGAACACTAAAAATGCATTCAAGAGAAGGAATATTTTCAGATTGTTAAACTACATTATTTTTAAATAAAAGGATTAGTCACAAACTGTCTTGAGTGCATTGTCTATTCCTCAGTTGACTTCTTTGATTTCAGCCTCATTTTGAGATTCAATTAAAAATTGCAATGATTGTGACGCATTTTGTGATTTGTTGAAAACATAAAACACACTTCAACTCTTGTAAATCAATCAAATCCTTATTTCGCTCCATCTTACCCATATCCAAATTACTAAATGCACAGTTTCTTCACTCTTTGTTTGAAAGGCACTCACATAGTATCCACGTCAGAGTGATTGTGTTCATGATATGGCTGTTGATTGATGAAGGAAAGTTTCTTATATTATTTCTTTGTCACTTAATAAAAAAAATGAAAAGAGAGATGGGATTTGACTGAAGACTTTTGAGAACTGTGTTTCCCCTAAAATCAAACATTCACACTTATACTTAAAATTAAGTTTTCTCAAGTTATGAATGAAAATAAATAGTACGTTTGTCAAAATGGCTACAAAAATAAAAACAAAAACACAGCTGATCTGGATAATAAGTTATTAGACTTAGAAAATCAATATTTTTTTATTTCAGAAATCATGAATTAAAAAATTTTTTATTTTGATTTACCAAGCAATATGGAGCACACAACTTGGTTTATTATTGCTTTTCCTTTGATTAGATTGAAGGCAACTGGAGAAGAATTAACCAAATGGTATTAATGTTTTATAGTTAGCAACATCTTTAGCTGTGAATATGCTTGGAATCAATTACTTGAGATCAACACCAATTTATCACTGAGAAGAATTTATTTGTGGATATTTCGTAGAGGTATATTTTGCAAATGACTTTGGCACAGCATTCTTCATATCAATAAGGAACCATGGTTGGAATAGGTCAATATTGTTTTGAAATTGGCTGCTTAATACAATAAGTAATATTCTATAGTCATCAAAAATATTGCAAAGAAAACAGGGGATCAATGAATTCATCTTGTTATGTTGGCAGTGTAGAGTGCTGGGTTCTAAATTGAAACATTAAAAATTGCATTTGTTTTTCTATTACAGCCTTGTGGTTCCAATCTCAACATTGATGGCCAGTAGGATTTTGAGCAGCAACAAATCCAAAAGTGGAAAGAGCCAAGAGCGAATTTATAGCAAGCATTTTTTCCTGAAGTTTAATTTTTCTTTATGGATAAAATAATTTTCTCCTTAAATAAATTTTCATATCATGCACGTGATCGACTATGATTTCAGCGAAATGCGGATTGGATTGTCGACAAAAACAATTTTTGATTGGGTTGTGGGAAATCGAATTTTTAATCGAAACCTTAAGATGATGATGAGCTTAAAAATTTAGATTCCGCATAACATAGCCAAAAGCTCCATTCATAATGGAAGAAGTTTTTTTTTTGGTTTGCTGAAATATTTCGTAATATTTCAATTCCGGATTGTCAAATTATTTTCAAGCTGTTTGATTTGCCTGAACCCTGACAATAAAACAAGCAAGAAGTTTCTTATCGCAATTATTATTGAGAATGTGTTTTGTTACGTGAGCATATGATTTAAATAATGCCAAATGAAACATAATAATGAAATGAAAAGATAAGCATTAGAAAAAATGATAAAATTTGCAGGGCTCATCGTTATAAAAACCTTATATAACATGAGCAGGAGAAACATCTTGAATGGCTTGGGTGATGCAATCAAAAATTAATGATCAATCTGAAAGAGGTTTTGTCGTGGTAAAGGCACTTCCACACTGTGTCTAATAATCCAAAATTTGGAAAAAAGATCTTACTCAATAGGAGTCGGAAGAAACATTCATATTTTATTCCGTTGTGTACAGTTTGGTAAGATTCTCAGTTGACAGTTTTATGACTCAACACTGATTGTTAATTTCGTAATGGACTCCAGTGTTCCACCACATGACATAATGCCGGAAAAAGTTTAAAAAAAAAAAAAAAAAATAAGTGCGGGAAATGGCTAGGAAACGAAAAACGGAAAGCGTGATTTTGAAATAAAATTTTAGATATATTAGAAGTTTGGTTAAAATTTTTTGGATCTGATTTCCAATATATGATATCCAGAAAAAAGGAAAACGAATGCGAGTCTATGACATAGAAATCTATGCATATATTAAAATTCGTGGGAAATGTCTCCCGGAAGAAAAGATCAAAAAGAAATCTTTGAGATCTAAAGTCATGTGACAAAAAGCAAATTTATATAAACGAGAGCAAAACTTTTGTAAAGCTTTACAGCAATAAAAAAATGACATTTCAAGTTGGAAATAATGGTGCCGTTGAGTGGGCATCGAACTGCGACTGGACTGGCGGTGACATTGGAAATGTATTGACTACTGGCGCGTTGTGTGGCAGTGCGTGTATAAGCGCAAGTGGATGCTCGAAATTCACGTGGACGGACTACAATAGTGGAACGTGCTGGCTGAAGAACAGCGGTGCAACAGGTCCAGTCTCCCTCAGCTCGCCTGGATCCATTTGCGGATACACCACTGGCTCAACTTCAGGTTTTGCCCGTCATACACTGATCTCAACAATTATTAATTCCTTGGTTTATGTATAGTTACGGGGTCTGGATACTGGTCTGGGCCAATTAAAGTGGTCAACAACATCCCTAAAGATCCAGCTTGCATCTACGAATCTGCATCTGCAAATATCTTCTGGTCAAACGGGCAAACCAGCTTAAATACTGGCGCCACTGCTAACATCGGCCCATTTAGTGGAGCGTATACTTTGGGAGTTCAAGAGAACGTGTTTATGTACTGCTCGTACGTTGGCTCTTCTGGAAATCAGTGCGCTTACAGCAGTGGCACAATTGATAACCCGTGCTACAATTTTAGTGTGAATAATGCGTGTCAAATCACAAAAAATGTTTGCCCATATCCGGCTCCAAGCTTGGGTCATTCTTATTCTCCTGCACCAGATGGCTCGACAAGATACTCAATCACAGGATCAATTACCGGTGGAACCTGCGTGTTAACTGTTAATTGGATTGCAGATAAGGCATCAGTGACTTCTGGTTGTAACAACTGATTCTTCAAATTGTTTTCAATCGACTTTAAGAAAAAAATAGATTTTGAATTTGGCTTTATATTTTTACTTTCGTCTACATCAGTTTAGAAAAAAAAATTTATTCATTGAAATCGGGATGGAGAAAGAAGATTCGGATTTTTTACGCCTTTTGTTTCGAGAAAACAACGAGTTAAGGTTAAAGTATAACGCTATTCAACGTGAGGTATATGAGATGGCTGTTTATTATTTCTGTATTTTTACACAGCTGATGTAATTGCTCGAAACAGCTGTACAACAAAAACGCCCAAAACGATACTTTGGAGGATGAAGTGCGGCTATTGAAAACTAAACTCGAATCTGGCGGAATTTCTCCATCAACACCTGGAGCATCTGATCGTGTATCAACAGCAGCGACTTCCTCAAGACCTCAAGTAAATCCGACAACTTTCCAACTATTTCACGATTTTTTGTTTGCTCAAACATAAAATAATAGACCACAGTTTCATCAAAAAAGTCTGTTAAAAGTATTATAGAGGTTCTTTATTGTATTTTTTTAAAATCATAAAAATAATAATTAAAAACTCTGAAAGGAAAAACCTCCAACACCAATAATTGGAAATCGTGTTTCAGCAAAAGAATTGCAAGAGGCGCTCTTTGCACTCGAGCGAAAAGGGTCAGAACTAAAACAAACAAATGAAGATCTTTTGACAGTACAAAATGCTTTAGAGGAGCAATCTACAATATCGTGTTTGAAATTTCTCTTCCACTTTTTCATTTTAATTGAATTTTTTCTTTGTTCTCTATTTTTATTCTATTTTATTTAGCAAACTTAAAAAAGGAGGTGCAAGATTTAAAGGCAGAAGTTTCAGAGTTGAAAAATTTTAAACTTCACTCTCAAAAGGAAGCAGAGGTGCTTTTATCTAGTGAGTTTTTACAGAACTTACTTTATATTTCTATTCTGTTAATTTTGGAAGCAGAATTGGAAGAGCAGGCTCCAGCAGATGTTGCCGATTTAATGATTGAAATTGAGCAAAAAGATGCAACTATAGAGTCGCTAAAAAATCAGGCAGTTGAAATGGCAACAGATGCGGACAGAAAAAATAATGAGCTTCAGAATCAATTGCAAGGAGTCGAAGCTGTTGGTATTTTCCCATAAAGATTAATTTAAAATAACAACAAAATATATACGCAGCTAATTGAAGGAATACGAAAAGAATACGAAGAGTTTATCCAAATAACAAAACTTGAAACCGAATCATTCCGAATAAATCAGTTGAATGAGTATAATGAACTTAAAGCAACTTACGAAGCAATCAAACTTTCTCACCTTGAAGAAAAAAAGAGACTTTCTATGGAATATGGGGTTCAATATATATTGCATTTTCTTCGCTTTATTTAGTATTATTTTTCCCCTTTTCAGGCGCTTTTACACTCAATGCAATCCCAATTCGAAGAATATCGAACAGCAACAGAATACATGTTTAATTCTGAGCTCACAAAACTCGAAGACGAGCTTAGTTTGCAAGCAACAAAATACGAACATGAAATAATGTATGTGATACAGGCAAAAGACAGGTTTTACGCAGATTTAATGGTATCTAAGGATGCAAAAATTATGAATTTGATCGAAGGTTCAGACTTGCAAACGCTATTGCAAAAGAATGAAATGGCAATATTACTCTTCTTATTGTTATTCGCATTACATTATTTTTGATAGCTCCCAAAATAGGATATTGAAAATTTGCGAAAAGACCATGCAAGGGAAATCGAAATGGTCAAGTCAAATCAAGAGTCAGAACAGAAAAATTTAATTGCTCTTCTTCAACGGCAAAATATTTCTCTCGAATCAAAGTGCGAAAAGTTGCAAACCCATCTCAAGACCCTCGAAATACGAATTAGAGATCTTATGGGAACAGTTGAAGCCAAAATAAAGCTTATCAATGATCGTGAAGACGCAAAGCTGAAACAAGAAGCTGAATATGAAGTTAGTTTCGTTAATTTATAATTTACTCACCATCACTTTCCTATGCAGAGCAAACTTTCTGAGTGCCAAGCTCAAATATCAATTTTAAGCCAAGAAAAGGAGCACCTTAGACATAAAGTCATTCGTTTGAACTTGAACGCCAAAGGAGAAGGCGGAAATACAATCGACAATATGATAAAAAGAATTTCCCGAGAAACATCCAACCTGCAGACTGAATTCGAGCACCTTTCGAATCGCCATGATACACTTATTGCTGAAAATCAAGTTTTGCTGAAAAAACTTACAGAGCGCGAAAAATTTGCAGATTTCATGGAAAAGGAGGTGACTAGACGAACAGAGGAATATATTTCAATGACAAACACATTTGAAGAATTCATTGCGGGAAGAGCGAAACAATCACGTAAAGAGCGCGCTAAAAAATTACCGAAACTTGATAATGGAACAGAAAATTCTCGACCATCTGAGTATGCTGCCTCCATGCCAGTTAAATTATTTAAGCAACAAAAAATTTGATAAACAGAAATACTTCTGTATTGTTGGCGAAATCTTTTAAAAAGCCCAGTCTTCTTAAAAGCATAATTCCTGATAAGGATGTAAATGATGCAATCTGCTGATTTTTCTACACAGTTAAACTTTTTCCTCTAGGAAAAGCCACGTTCAGCTACTGCCGATTTTTCGACAGAGAAAAAACAAGAGTTGGAGCGTGGAAAATTGTAAGCAGCCGCTAATTTTTTCTCAAAGAAAAAAAAAAGCACAAATTCAAAAATTTTTTAGATATCTGAAAAAATTCAAAACTTTGTCAAGAGCATTTGCAACTGGCAATTTCAGAATTTTGCCATCTGGACAAATCAATCAAACTAGTTCAATAATTGATGCTGTTCCTGGACCATGGCAGAAGGTTTTTCAAATTTGTTTCAAGTTGAATCTTTTGTTTTAAATTTTTTCTTGTCACTTCAGACAGCTCTTTACAGCAAAATGGAGGATGCAAACTTAGCAATGGCGAAACTGTACAAAGAACCAGTGAAAACAGCGCGGGATCCTTCATCAAAGCCGACAGTATACAGCTCGATCAGCGAAGGAAACTGTGATGTATACCAAACGTTTCGCGAAAAAAATTTTAAACTAATCCTTTCAATCAAGCCACCAACGACAAAAGTTTACACAGATGGCAAACAAGTAGATATCGCATTCATTAAACAAGTAAAAGCTCAAGTATTTGACTCAAAATTTGACATTAACAAACAAGTCTTGGTTGGAAAATCAATTCCAAAGAATTGACCAGGATTTTTATTTAGTTCAATCAAAATCCGAAAAAATTTCTGCTATTATTGTGAATATTACTTTCCTATTCTGTGTGATTTTAGATTTCGTAGGTGCTAACTTTTGCACTGTTCCCTTGGATTCGGTTGCTTTTGTTCTTGCATTCCTTTGAGTACATACAAAAAAAAATATGATAAAATTCGAATGAATCATACTCAGTTTGTGCTACAACGAGACTATGTAAAGGAATAAAAATCAAGTTTTTATTGGCTAAATTCTCAATTAGCGCAGTGCTGTGGGAAACGAGTTACAGAAAAATGTTGTTGCTTGTGCTCGCACTGAATAGAATTTCTTGCACGTGCATAATGATACCAGACGGGCAGATTCTTATCTCTCCTTTTTTTATGTCTCCGGGAGACAACCATATTTACCAAAAAAAAAACAGAAAAGATGATCCATTTCAAAACTCCAGTAACCAAATATAACCAATTCTTGAAATTGACGCAAACCATTCAAATATTTATCAGCCTCTCTATCTTCGGCATCTTGAGATATCTTTCAAGATTTCCATGTCGACTTCAACCCTTCATAGAGTAAGGGTATTAGACGCATAGAAGGAAATGAGATTGCAAAGAAAAGTCATTGTTGCTCGGATTTTTGGTTGAGCACTGACTTCTCGCATCCACCATATCACTTTTATTTCGATTAGACCTTCACATATTGGTAATACGAGAAGCAGAATTAATGAAAGACAACAAAATTAAAGTGAAACAAGAAAAGCAATTGCCTCAAAAATTCGAACAAATTATGACACAGCTCAACACACAAGAAAGCAAAACCAACGAACTTCAGCACGGCAACAGAACAACCAGCGACGAAAGTCTTCTACTGCCCCAATATTCCATCAGTCAAAGCGAAACTGAAAGAGATGCTTACTATGCACGCCAGGTTGCATATGAGAAGGAGCAGGAAGAAAACAACCAGAAGTTTGTGTTGGCCTTTACCGCCCAAACCCCACCAAACTACGACTTTACCAGCAACTTCAACTACAATTACGATTCTAAACACTCTCCAGCTTTAAACGAGCAGAAACAGATAACCTGGGATCCTTTCAGTACTGGGCCCCTCATTCCAATTTATTCGCCTGACGGTTTACACGCTCAGATTGCTGTCGAAACTCACAGATTACCCCCCCGTCTCACAAAACAATATGCCACTGCTGGCTATCCGGGCGCCGCAACCCATGCAATCACAACTCCGCAGGATCATTCAATCACTTACTCCTTACAAACGGTTCCATTGCAGGAGGCCATTATTTTGAACACATATGGCAATGGAGTACGAGTGGAGGAACCATACGACTCAAATTCGCGATACTCATTCTTTGGTATTAGTATGAGTCAAAATTACAATACTCGCACAAGATATTCAAGAGGCGTTTTGGTGCCGCAACCGCCAAGAAAATATCGCTGGTGGGGAATGAATAAAAGCGAAACACAATAAAGCCAAATCATTGTTTCTTTTTTGAAATTGTTACAATGGAACATTTCCATGTTTTTTCCAAGGATTTGTTAGCTTTTTTCCTTTCAGCAACGCCAAATCTTTAATAATGATACTCCGCGTATTTGCTGGCAAAATTATGTCGTCCAAAAAGCCGCGCTGTGCAGCAGGTAACGGATTTGCGAACTTGTTAATGTAGTCGGCTTCAGCAGCGCTTTTGTCTTTACTCTGCCTGAAAATAATTTCAACAGCGCCTTTTGCACCCATCACGGCAATCTCGCCTGTCGGCCATGAATAATTCATGTCACCACGCAAATGCTTCGAAGACATGACGTCGTAGGCGCCACCATACGCTTTACGTGTGATGACTGTGATTTTTGGGACAGTTGCCTGGGGAAAAAATGTTAGTTTGAAAAAACACACGTTGCACAAACTTACTTCAGCATAAGCATATAAAAGCTTTGCACCATTTCGAATAATTCCACCATGTTCTTGAAATGTTCCAGGAAGAAATCCAGGAACATCAACAAAAGTAATGATAGGGATGTTGAATGCATCGCAAAAACGAACCCAGCGAGCAGCTTTGACAGATGAATTGATGTCAAGGACACCTGAAGAAACAAGTGGCTGATTTGCAACAATCGAGACTGTCTGGCCGCTCATACGGGCAAAACCAATAACAATGTTTTTTGCATAATCAGGCATAATTTCAAAAAAGTATGAATCATCGACAATC
>JADGJH010000185.1:0-15787 GCA_027596945.1 Physocladia obscura
AAAAACCATAGGGCGCTGAATCTGGACATCCAATGAATCAAACAGTCTTGGACTTGGTTAGTGAAGCGTCAAATCCGCTCAAATTATCGCAAATGGAGCCTATTTTCTTGCCCATGCTATGATGTTTCTGTACGAAAAAAAAGGAAAAAACAAGAATAATAAAAAAAACATGTTCATGCATCTTTCTTTGTAATTTATTCACATTTGCGCGGATAACTTTTTTTGAAAATAAAATTTTCAAAAAAATGAGTTTCAGAGCATCATCGTCACTACGTGAGTGTGTGTGTGTTTTAGATCCAAGGACTATGCGATTAGTGTAAACCTATCAAGAGAGATTTTTTGATGGGGAGAGAGATTAAAACAACAAGAGCAGGCAACGTGTACGCAACGGCATGGGACGCAGACGAAGAAAGCACGGAAAGTGGACTCAATCGCAATCACAACACATACGCAATCAATACTCAGACGCACGCGGACTACGACTCGGACAATGTTGACAGCGAGGCCGAGTACGCGACGGGCAATGACACGGACACGGACACGGACGCTGAGACTGGCGGCCGTCGCACGGAGAGTGGCGGGAGCGGGAGCGGCAGTGGCGGCGTGCGGCGGCGCGCGACGGCGACGGCACGGGTGAGTCACGGCAAAAAAGAAGAGAAGAGTGGCCTGGCGACTCATCGTGACTCCCGCAGCTGCAGTCGACGAGTTCGAGCTTCACGACCGCCACAACCAGCACGTCGTTTGCATCAATTGCCTCCCCCGCCTCCGTTGCGCGCTCGGACTCGCGTCTCGATGTTTTTCTGCAGGTCGCCCCGAACGTCAACAACGCACCTCCCCCCCTCAATCATCTCAACGTAAGCACGCGTTCGATCCCCCCTCTCAATCCCTGCTAATCTTGTGTTACACTAGTGGGTCCTCAACGACGCGCCCGCCGTCATTGACATCAATCAGCACCCCATTCAGATCCAAGTCCCGCTACGCCAACAACGCCAGCCTCAAAACAATCAACTCCCTCCAGAGCACGATCAGCAACAACCGCAACAACAGCAGCAACAGGCTTCGACGCTTCCTGTACCCGAACAACTTCTTCCCGCATTTGCCCTCCTCCCCGTCCAATACGGCCAAGAAATCAGATGTAAAATTCACAGAAAGAAAGCCTTCAAGAAAAACTCCTCTTCCAACTCTGACAACAACACCAACAGCAAGAAAAAAAAGAAATCTAATCCGTGCTATGAATTATTTATCGAGGACGGCGAGCGTCTTGTTTTTCTTTTATCAGCTAGAAAACTCAATTATGTTTCCAATTCTTCTCATTACGCTATTTCCTCTGAGCGTCTTGTCAATTGGTCGAAAAATTCTATTATTGCCAATGTCAGGTTTGTACCGAGTGATAATGAATTGTATCAAGTGACAAAGAAAAATGAATTGAAAGACGTGAAATTCTTAGTGTCAGCGAAGACTGAGCGAAGCAAAAAAAATTTTTAAAAAATTAGTTAGTTTTTCTCATACACGAACACAGTGAACAAGAAAAGAAAGCAACTGAAAGAGAAAGCAATCGATCAGTAGAACCAAAGTCAATAAGCCGAGAACCTAAAGAAAAACGTAATGAACAATTGCTAAAACAAAAAAAATCAGATCCAATTTCATTGGCACAGCATTCACAATATACGACAATGCCAACGGCACATCAAAACAAAGTTTCGGATCTCACGAAGAATTCGCTGCTGTGCAATATGTAAAATAAAGAGTAAAAAAAAGAAAAATTCACCAAACTCATTTCAATCAAATCAAGGAACCAAATATTCTTGGAGTCAAAGGACCACGTCGAATGACAGTAATATTACCGGCAATGGCAAGTCGTGGGAAACGTCGACAACTGGTGCCCGAAAATGTGACAATCTTTTTTTGTTTGTGTTTTTGCTTTAATCTTTTCCTGTGTTTAACGAATGTAATGATTTTAATAGGAAAAAGATACTCTATTACTTCGAAGCAGGCGTGGCAATGACAAGGATATTCATGTAATGTACAACAAAACGCCACAATGGAATCCAGGTTTGTTTTTTCTCATTTTTATTTAATTTAATTTAATTTTTTTCTTTTTTTTTCAGAGACTGAATCATTTGTTCTCAATTTCAATACGCGTGTCACAATGGCGTCGGTTAAAAACTTTCAAATTGTTCATGACCATGATTGTATGTATCTGTATAGAGAGAAAGAAAAGACATTTCAACTAACAACTTTCTTTTCCTTTCAGTGGATTACATAATGATGCAGTTTGGAAGAATTGGCGCCGACAGATTCACAATGGATTATAAGTATCCAATGACTGCGGTTCAAGCATTTGGAATTGCTTTGACAAGGTTTCCATTATTTTTTGTCTTCAGTTTTTTATCTGATAAACTGATTATTTTTTTTTTCCGTAGTTTTGATGCAAAGTTGGCATGCGAATGAAAAAAAAAGGAGAAAGGAAAAACAAAGAATAAGGACAACGAGGACTGAATGCATTATCAATTTTATTTTTCAGTGTTTTTTGTGAATATGATAAGAAAGTTGGACAGGATGCTAAAAAAAATAATTAGAAAAAAATAAATAAATCTCACAAAAAAATAAAAGTAGCTCTCTATTTACATCTTTTTTTTCATAACACTAAAAAGGATATTCAATTATATTTTAACATCAGTTTTGGCCTAAAAGAGCAAATGTACTTTTTTAAAATTAAAGTTGGCGCGGAATTAATGCAATCACTTTCATTTTTAAATTGAACAGGGTATTGACGCACTATTTTGACTCATGGAAGTGCTGAAATATAGTTTGGCCCCTAAAAAAAAAAATTTTATACTTTGATAGCTTATTTTGCACTTGAAAATTATATTCACCACTAATCTTTATTCAAAATTTATTCAATTGAGGTAATCAAGAAACCAAACTCAATGTCCAGAACTGATTTGTTCCTCCATTCGGCTGCCAAAGGCCAACAGGAGCACCATACGCCGTAGACTGTCCAGAAACATCCAAAACAACTTTCACCGCAACGTTAATTATGGTATACGTGCCATCTCCAGATGTCGAAAAAACCCAAGCCGCCGCGTCTCCCGCATCAGAGCTTTGAAAAACTGTTGTTCCTGACGTTGCACTGGTGCTTGACCCAGCGAGCCATTTGCCCGTGCTGACGTTTTTGATGGTATATTTTCCGCGGCTGCTGTAGTCCGAGGAATTCACCTTGCCGATTATCCAGCGTTGTGTGGTAGTCGTGGAGTCGTTGGTGAAAATGTCAAGTGTTGTTCCGTCGCTTGACGGTGCGATGGATTTTCCGCTTTGAACTCCTTGAATTGAATAAACGCTGCCGTCGATAATATGGGTCAAAGATTGATTGACTCCAGTGACACCAGAAATCAAAAAAGTTGTTATGGAATATGATGGAACTGAGACAGCAAAATGCGTGCTAGTAATTGCAGCCGAGTTTGAATACTGCACAAAGCTTCCAGTTGTGCTGGTGACAGCCACAACTGACGCGTTGTTTGAAATGGAACCGAAACGCGATAGATCAAAATTGAATGATTGCGTGCTGTTGTTGTTATTAATGTGCACAATTGCAATTCTTCCGTCAGTCTTAATGGCAGCAATAGTTGATGTGTCCGATGACTTGATGAAATTATCGTCGCGAACAATAAAAAGAGTAAAGTGGCGTATCCCATAAAATTTCGTGTTGAAATGAATTGGACACGTTTGCAATGTATCAGTGGCAGTGCAATTGAATGGGATATGCATGCTTCCCCATTGAAGATTCCCTTCCGCAATCATGTTGTAATAATCTTCCACAGGCTGCCAGAGCACCCACGCATATGGCTCCAGTTCTCGAATATCATCAATAATATGCTGGCCAATACCCAACGCAGACTGAATGTCAGAATACGAAGTTGCCCAGCTCCCTTCCACTTCGCTCATCCAGAGAGCTGTCGCCCATCCTTTGCTAAGATCCCGAACTTGCATGCGATTGGAGGTTCCATAAGTGTGTACATTCATTTTGCTCACGGCAGCTTGGCCCGCGACGGAATAGCCAACCCAATCTGTCAAAAACGTGGTGGGGTTGGTTTCGTCAGGACTGGCAACAATTGCGCTGCTTGTTGAAGAGAGTAGCCGTGATGCGACAGCCAAAGCAGCGGCGCTTTGCATAGCAGGGCCTACATGCGCACCTTCTTGTCGTCCGCCAGTTGGAATATTATTTGTCAAAGTTGTCTGCCAATAGTTTGTGTTGGGCTCGTTCACAGGCTCAATGGACCCGACTTTGATTCCATGTGCTTGCTCCAAATGTTCAGCGACAGTTACAAGATAGTCGGCAAAATCAGCCAAAGTGTCATTTCTGATCTGCTCGTCAGTGGCAACGAAGCCGCCCGACACATATCCACTGACGGTCTGGAACCACGGCGGCGAATTACTGAAAACTTCCCAGACATTCACACTTGCTTTGATATTTTCGACAAACCAGCGTTGATTTTGGTCCGCGTCAAAGTTCCAATGCTCCAGATTGCTCGCGTTCCACCAGCTTTTGTCCGCTGGCGTCAGGACTCCGAGGGCCATAGGAACGTTCCACCACCCGGGGACAGCGCCACCAGGCCTGAGATAGTTAATCACACTTGGCGCGTTCCCACCTCCAATATTGTAACGCGCAATATTCAAGTTCAACCCGTCGCTTCCAAAAATTAATGAGGCGACCTCGGTGCGGATCACATCGGGATAGCCGCCAATTACGTTTGCGAGCCATGCCAAGCTCGTTCCCCATCCTTCAAAGGATGGATGCTGGTACGAAGGGTCGATTGAAATTACCTGCTTTTACTGAGAGATTAGCATTGGGTAACCTTTGAAAAAAAACTTATTATACCGTTGCGGCTGTCGCTTGACGTCCAGCCAAAGTAAGAGCCAGTACTGTCGCCACGTGCATCTAACTCAAAATTCTTGCGACTAATTTTTGAATTTTTATTAATCAAATTTTTCTGAAAAAACAACCAACATGAAAATTTTACTCAAAAATTTAAGAAAAATGAATTCACTTCGTTTTGCAATTCAATAGACGATGAGAAAAGAAAAAAGACCATCGACGCTGAATATTAGCTATATTCCAGCTACAAAGGGAATGAGAGAAATAATCATGGTTTCTAATGTAACCGGAAAAACTCAACTTGCAGTCCTCGTGATTGCAAAATTTGCATCTCATTTTCAGTGCTGGTATCAAAAAAAAAATTCCAAACTTAAATGGGAACGATGAGTAATCACACAACAAGATGACAGTATTTTGTGCAATTTTTTTCATTCACGGTTTTTATTCAAGAAAGTCAATACTATAAATGGATGATTGATTTGAAAGCGGTATAATTAAAAGGAGCGGAAGACACGTGACAAAAATGAATTGTAGTTTTCAAGAAGTGTTAGCTCAACTAGCAGTATCGCAGTAATGAATTTTAGTTGGAAGCAATAATTTCTTTCCAAAAAAAAAAGTGAAAGTTTTCACAACACAATTTTCCCGAAAAATCAAAAAAAAAAAAAACTACGTTTTTCATCTTATTAAGAGAAAAAAAAAAGATAATAGAATAAAGAATAAAATACCAGATTGAAAGTTACTTTTTCTCACTTTTATTTACAAGTTTGGCAGCTTTTTTGAAACGGTTGATTGGTATTTTTGACTTTAAATCTCTCCATCTATCATTAAATCATGCGAAAATTTTGAATTAAAGATTTATTCTTTCTTGATTTCTCTTGCTCCTTTATTCTTTGTGGCTTTTGCATTCACGATTTTGGATACTTTTCTGAACCACAACTACCAACCAAAACTACTGTTCAATGAAAAATCAAGTAAAAGGTTCAAAATAAAGTTTAAAAGAAGGTATAAAAAATATTGCATCATCAAGAATCAAAAAATTTTGTAAAAAAAATGTGAGAACTATATGTTGGGAAACATAGTTGAACTTGATTCAACTTAAATAAAACAAAATTTCAAATACTACAGACTTAAAATAAAGTAAATTAAAGCACTCTTACCAATTGTATAACTTATATCAATACTTTTTGAATTTGAAGCAACAACATGCATAGTTATCAAACCTTTCTAAAATTTTTGACTCTGAAATGTGAAAAGTCTGCTCTATACTATTGTAACCAATATTTTAAGATTATAACAATTGTAAAAAAGGTAAGAAGATGTAATAAATAAATGTAACAGATATTTTATGATTTGTATATTGGTACATGATTCCACTATTTTGCAATGCTGTATGGCATTTTTGAATATCAAAGCTTCTGCCTACGCCCTTTTCCTTGACTGTACCCATTTCCCCAAACAGCAAGCATTGCAGAAAATGGTATAAAGTTGGGCTGGATTGCTCTTGCAAACACACTGTGTGTGTTGTATTTGTTTATTCCATATAGCAGGTCATGAATATCCTATACTTCATTATTAGCCGGAGTTGTTCCAAGGGCATTCAAATAAACTGAAAACTTTGCAAGGATTCTGAGTGAATTTTGTCAAAAAGTCACAATTTTTATATCCATTGTTTTGTTTGTTGCTGTGTTCTTATTGGCCAAAGTTGTCTATATACTTTTGGCAGCATCCAAAATATTTTATCGTTCCTCACTACTGCAAGCAACAAATTATTGCTATTCTAGAATTTGAAATTGCCTTAACTAGGCTAAATTAACTTTTTTTTTTTTTGAGCAATAGTTATTTTTTCGTTTGAATTTTTTTTGTAAAGACAAATGCAAAAAAATTAGAAGGGAGGAGAAAGACTTGAAGACTTCCAATTGACAAAATAATCGGAGGAATAAAATTATTAAAATACAGCCCCACCTGATTAAAAACGAACATTGTATCAAAGAGCAATCCTCACAAAAAAATATAGGAATACATTTTTTTGTTTCAATCAAATACTCAGTTTTTGCAGCAATTCACTGAATGCATATCAATGTTTATATTTCTGTGTATTTTTTGTGAATGTCAGGAGTTTGTTGAAAAGTGTTTTTCCCAATATTATAATTGGAAAAAAAACGAACAATGGCATCGATTGCAGCCGAAGCGAAAATTGCGTATGAAGACGTCAGAAACGACACGACGCCAACAAACTGGTAAGCAAGAAAATCACAACATGAAAACATAGTAAACAGCAATAAAAAAATGAGAGAGGAAGAAACCAAAAAAAAAAAAAAAAGAAACGTAAGCAAGAACATGAATTGCTTGTTCCGCGTTTGTAATATACAGCAAAAATCATTAGTGGATAGGATTAATTGGCCGAAGGGAGTGGCGACAGTGGTGATTGTGTCTATACGAAATCGAAAGAAAAAACGGAAGACACAAACGCATTTGCACACAAAACACACTCACACGCAGCGACTCGTTTGCGCGAAATACATATCAAAAATATATAGCACAATACAAAATCATTTTCTCGCAAAACGAAAAAAAAAATTCATTACCCCATTTATTAGTTATCCAAAAACCTCATCAAAAATTCAATTTAAATATTGCTCGCAATAATGATATTTCAAAAATCAATCAAGGCTTCTTCTTGAATACGCGGATGACCGGAGCGATAATATTGTTCTTGGATCGTCAGGTTTTCTTTTTTTTTTTATTTCTTTTACGATATTTTCTTTTGTTCGCTTCTTTTCATCTTCCAAAAAACTGATGGCATTTTCTCTCTTTTCACCTTTTTATATTTTGCATACCCAAAAAACACCACATCCATGCAAAACTGCATTCGTATAACTTACGACACAAATACACTGAAAAACGATTCATGGTTAAATAAACGATACAACATGCAATACGAAATAACGCAACAGGAACCGGCGGTCTTGCTGAAATTAAAACGAAGCTTGAAGATGTAAATACGAACAAAGTATAAAATATTTGCCAAAAAAAAAATTTTTTTTCTCGCTCTTAGAACAAGGCTGCATTTGGCTTCGTCCGTGTTGTTGTCGGAAACGACGAGCTTTCGCAAAGAGTCAAGTTTTTGTTTTTCACTTGGTGTGGCCCTGGTGTCAAGGTAAATCAAAAAAAGCCCCTTTTTATCGAAAAGTAAAAACTATATCAAAAACAAATAAGGTTATGCGCAAAGCGAAATTGAGTGTCCACATTTCAAGCGTCAAACAAGTTCTGCAGACGTTTTCAACAGAAATTGCTGCTTCCGAACTCGACGATTTGAATGAAGATAGTGTTGTTACTTTGATCAAGAAGGTAAGTCTTCTTCCCAAACATATACGCAAACTCACACACACACACTCTCTTGAATTAACTTCAGTTAATCGTTTTTTTTTTTTTTTTTTGTTTTGTTTTGAGGGGGAAGGGGGGGCGGGGGGGGGGGCCAGGGATCGAAGTAAATCTTTTTGGTGAGATGGGTGGGCATCGAGATATACTTTTTGGCTGCTGTGCGGCTGAATCAACTCTTCCTTTTTTTTTCCCCCTGTTTTTAAAGAATTACTTTCAGAGTAAAAAATTTTGCTTTTATATTTGTACATTTTGAATATCAAAAATCGAACTTGGAAAAAAAACTATAAAATAAGATTGCTTCATTTTGAACGATCAATTAAATTTATTTTATTTCAGCAAGCAATCTTTGGGTCATCTTCAAGAGCCTCGCCATATGTGAATGCCTAACAATATACAACATGTCAAACCTTAAAAACGGGTAGGAAGCAAATATTATTTACCTTTGACGCTTTCGCCATAGTCACAGACGCCTTTGAAATGGGATCCGTCATATAAAAGTCTCTAATAGGCAAACTAAAGGGAGTCCTTGATAACTGCGAGGATGACGCGTTTTTCAACTGCTGCACCGCGACGTTATAAAACTCTGATCCTTCAACGTCGTCGTAGCTGACGAGCGATGGAGCGATGTCGTTGAAGCGCAAACGCACTTCCAATGTTTCTTCGTACGGGAGGTCGACGCCGCTAACTTCAGCAAGGGCACGCAGAATCTTCCAGTCTTCGCGTGCTTGTCCAGGCGGTGGGACTGCTGCACGAGTAATCTTTTTTTATTTTTCGTTTTTCGTTTCTTTAATATCAAATAATTAGAAAAATAGAAAAGAAACCTGAGTCCGGCCTTCAGTGTTGACAAAAGTAGCAGACTTTTCAGTGTATGCGGAACCAGGGAGAATAACATCCGCGAGATGTGCTCCTCGGTCACCGTGGTGGCCTTGGTAGACAACAAATGCGTCGGCTGGAATTTCGTTTTCGTCAAAGCTATCCGCGTTCAGAAGGTAAATGAATTTAGGATTTGCGGTTGGAGAGATAGAGCTTGATGAAAACCCTAAGTCCAGTGCAGCAGTCCATGAAGCAGCCTAAATTCAGCATAAAAGATCCACATCAAATGAAAATAAAAAATAAATTTGATTTTGTTCAATACCCGCTGCAAAAAAGCATATGGTTTCCATTCAGGGGAGGAATTGGACTTCAATTTTTCGGACAAAATTGCAACATTGGCCAGAATCGATGAAGAGTCTTCTCGTTCCAAAATATTGCTTCCGACAATAATAAGTGGCTTCTTCGCTGAAGAGAGCTTTTTAGCAAATGCAGAAGAACCGTTCACCAAATCCGCAAGACTTGATGGGTCGGTTCCAACGTGTTCGTATTCGTAGTTAAGAGCAGCCGGTATTTCTCCAATTAAGCCAACGTCCAGACCATTCAAATACGCTTTACGGATTCGAGTGTTGAGGATTGCAGCTTCGTGCCTTGGATTTGTGCCGACAAGGAGAATAACATCAGCTTCTTCAACACCATTCAATGTCGAGTTTACAATATAACTGGAGCGGAAATCAGTCAAACCAGCTGGAGTGGACTCCAAATGCTTTGAATCAAGTCGAATGTTTTCCGATCCAAGAGAGTTGAAAAGGTCCTTAAGAACTACCAAGCTCTCAGCGTCAGCCAATTGTCCTGCCATTGCAACAATTTCATCGCCTTTAATACCTTTCAAAGCAACCGAAACGGTACCAAGGGCTTCTTGCCACGAAGTTTCAACAAATTGGCCATTCTTGCGAACAAGTGGAGTGGTTAATCTCTGTCTCTTCAATCCATCACAAGCCCATCTTGTCTTATCTGAGATCCATTCAGAATTAATGTCGTCATTCAGTCTTGGAACAACGCGTAAAACTTCCAAGCCCTTCGAATCAATACGAATATTGGAACCAATAGCGTCCAGAACGTCAATACTCTCTGTCTTTTTCAGTTCCCACGGTCTCGCATTGAACGCATACGGTTTGTTCGTAAGTGCGCCAACAGGACATAAATCTATAACATTGCCCGACATTTCCGTGTTGAGGGCTTTTTCGACATAAGTACCAATCTGCATATCATTTCCTCTGCCGCTAGTGCCAAGTTCGACAGCGCCAGCGACTTCATTGGCAAATCGTACGCAGCGCGTGCATTGAATACAACGCGTCATGACCGTCTTTACAAGGGGACCAAAATTTTTGTCTTCAACGGCACGTTTTTCGTCGCAGGTTTTGAGACGGGAGCGGTCGCTTCCGAAACGGATGCTTTGGTCCTGAAGATCACATTCACCGCCCTGGTCGCAAATGGGGCAGTCAAGGGGGTGGTTGGCGAGGAGGAACTCCATAACACCCTCTAAAAATGGAACGATTAATAATGCGGTATTTAAATACAACAGAATAATTAAGTCGAAAAAAAGAACCAAACCTCTGGCTTTCTTAACAAGCGGCGTGTTTGTCTTTATTTTCATGCCCGGCATAACGGGCATGGCGCAGGACGCAATTGGCTTTGGAGATTTTTCCATTTCAACCAGACACATTCTACAGTTTCCAGCAACTGCAAGCCGCTCGTGGTCTGTTTGGGTGGGGACAAAGTAATGAGCATCAACGGAAAGTACGAATAGGGGAATGAAAAGAACGCACAGCAGAAACGCGGAATGTCAACGCCAGCAGCTTCGCAGGCCTGGATGACAGCCGAACCTGCCTCGATCTGCACACTTTTACCGTCGATAAATACTTCGACTGGCGCGCGCACCTGACGTGAGGTGCTGAACCCGCGGCGCGGTTTGTTGCCTGTTTGTTTATTGACAACGATTGTCAATTAGTTGATCTTCATCCAATGCCATCGTTTTATTATCCGTTATTCGGCTTCCGCTTGATAGTTTATCTGGCTATCTTTTTATCTCTCTCTCTCTCTTTCTCTCTCTGTCTATCCTTGCCACGTTTCGTTTCCCACCTGTCACGGTTTTTGCGAGTAAAAGTGGCTGTCGCGCAAACAAGTACTGGACTCGCAACATGTAGCTTGATTTTTAAGTAAAAGAAAAAAAGGAAAGGAATACAAATTGTGTGACCAAGAAGATTCTGTAAGAACTAGAGAGTTCGACAAAAGCGATACACGTTTTATCTTCTCAGACTTATATCTTGCTTGTTTTTCCTAAAATTACAAGAGGGTTTTCGACGGAGAAAATATATTCAACCAAAAAAACTTTAATTTTATACTGCAACTCTACAGAAACCAGACTTTATCGACCGTGACGACCCGTTTACATACTGCTATCTATAAAAATTGAAAAAAATGATACTGTGATATGATTGTCAAATATATTACACTTGCATAAATGTGCCACACTACACTATATTGTCAATTGGAAGACTTCCAAAACCGGGACAAATGAAAAAGACAAAATGTATTTGTCCCAGCGGGACAGGCAGTTTGTCCCAGAACTTTGTCCCGATGGTGTTTCCAAAAATAAACCAAATCATTTGTTCCAAAAAAGACAAACAAAACAAAAAATGAACATTGCTGAGCTTGAAACAAATGCAAGCCCAACATTACTGCCTTGCATTGTCTGCATCATTATTAAGGGCAAAAAATCAGCTTCAATTACAAAATCAATTGATGAATGCGAATCTGGGAAATCCAAACAATTGCTTTTGGCAGCAACTACTCAGCAGTTACAACAAAAATCCAGGAGGCTTTATCAATTTTGTCTCTGTTGATATGCATACGTTTCTGGAACTACTTAATGGATTCTCAAAATACTATATTGTCAAGAGTGGTGGGCGCCAAAACAGACAACCACCAAAAGTAACATCAAAGATCACGGTGCTTGGGTTGCTGCTCCACTATTACTGTGGAACTATGGAAAACAAGAAATTATGTGAGATGTTTGGTATCCCTGCTACTTTGTCTCGTTTATTATCAAATGCAGAATCAGTGCTTCTAGTATTGCTCAGGAATATCAAAGATGCTCAAATTGTATGGCCAACTTACCAGCAACAAGTTCTATGGGCTGAACGAGTCAAATTACAAGAGCCATTTGTTGAGGACAAGTTTGGTTTTATTGACAGAAAAAACTACCAAGTGCAAGTGACATCTTTCGCAAACAAGCAAAATGCTATGTATGATGGTTGGCTACATTGCGTGTATGTTACTGGAGTGCTCTGTTTTGGTGTTGATGGTAAGCTGATAACATATTCTATTTTATTCAACACACACAAACAAACAGGAACAATTATATGAATGAAACACAACTGCTCCGGCTCTTGAAATGACGGCAAAACAAGCTGCGCCTTTTGTGAAAAGCTACTGGACAAAGAATTCAATTTGAAATAGTACAGAGTCTGTGTTGATTTAGCCTTTCCAGTCAATAACAAAATGTTCAACAAGATTGTAACGCCTCTCAAAGACAGAGATTTGGATCAAGCACCAGCAAATATTTGGCGTAATTTACAAGCAGTAAGTAATGCAATTACTTCAATTTGTCAAGCAGCCAAATGGGAAATGGGAGTGGTCAAAAAGGTTTAATGCCTCTTCTGTACAATCAAAAACTCTAGGCTATTAGATTAGAAGTTATTCACAGGCTTTATAATTTAAAAATAAGAAGCACAGGTATTTCTCAAATAAGAACTGTGTTTTTTGAAGATAATCAATAAATATTTTTACAAAAAATTCAATCTTTCTTACTACCAGTGTTTCCTTTTTTAACAATAGCTCCAGTTGCATCATCTCAATTTTGCGCTCTTCCCTGTGCTCTTCTGCTTCCATCTTGAATCTTTTCATCTCCATCCTTTGCTGTGCTTCTCGTTCTTCCCGTTCTTCTTGTCTTTTTTCCCTTTCATCTTTTGCATTCTTTTCGTTTTGGACAAGAAACATGCCCAGTAATTGTGTCAAATTTTTTGAATCATCCTTTATTCTAAGAAAATAAACAGCAATAACATGCACAGGCTACAGTAATAATAAAATAATGAACTTATGATAGAATTGAATTGTCAATAGCCTTCCTTTTTTTTGCCATTATACTCAAAGTTGACAACAATTCTGATGCACTCATTGGATCAGATGTGTGCCGCAAATTTGCAATGGCAATGGACTGAAGTTCCTTTACTGTGAGACCAACTCTGCTTGTTACAATAGGAGTGGAACTAGAAATATTGTTTGAGTGGTAAAGACATAAAGAAAAACAGTACCTGATTTTTAAAAGCTCATGTGATGCAGGTTGTTTGCTAGTGACAGTTACTTGTGAACCTGGGATGTTGTTGTCACTGTCAGGATCAGCTTCATTATTTGATTGCACTTTGTCAATTTCATTGTCAAGGTCTTGCTGCGTCAAGTTCAGCAAATTGGCCAACACTGCATCCTGCTGAATACCACTGTTGTCATTAATTGCATCTGGACCATTATTATTGTTGTCTTCCAGCACAATAGTGTTGTTTTTTCATCAATTTGACAAGCAATTTGTTTTGCGCGAACAACTTGCAGGGGGGCAGGTAGGATCTTTTGCATCTTGATTGTAGTCCAGTGCCGTATACTGCGTGATGATGACATCCCATTCATTTGACCCAGACAGAAGGAAGTCTTCAACAATATCCAGTAAATTTTTGATTTTGTGTGGCAGCCAATTATTCCCATGCGGTTTGATTGCTGTTGCTGCTGCTGGTGTTTTGGGTGCTTTTTTGGTGCTCTGAGTTGGCCGTTTGTTCATTTTTGTGTTTTGGCTTTTTTGGGATAAAAATTCATTTTTGTCAAGACCATTTTTTCATCTTTACAAAAATGTCCCAGGGACAAACTGCCTGTCCCGCCAGGACAAAGACATTTTGTCTTTTTCATTTATCCCAGTTTTGGAAGTCTTCCATTGCAAAACAAAAAAATCAATGGTGCAGCCATGCAACACTACAAAACTGAAATGACACCATCCATTGCAGACACCAACAAAACCACAATTAGAACAAATCAGAATCAATTTCTAATAAATTTCTCCTTCATGCGTGAACACTGAAAATAATCCCAATATACTAATTACAAATGGATTAAATCAAGGAAACAAAAGGCCTTCAAAGTTACAGCTTCCATTGAAGGGAAATCTTTAAAGGGTCATCTCTCCACACAAACTATCAAATGCAAAAGAATGAAAGGCAGCCACACGAAAAATATTGCATCCCATGAAAAAGAAAATGCACTTTTGAGGGACGAAAATTTTAATTTGGAGCTTATTTGATCTTTGAAGTGCGAAAATCGGCAATTCGCTAATGATTTGAAAATATTCATGGAAAAGTGAGCAACACACCATTAGGAGGTAGCAAATAATATTACAAAAGTTGCAAACATGAATCTGCATAGGTCAAATTGTCCATAAATCTTGTAAGACAATTATATTCAACAATTTAGTGGTGCTGCTTGTGAATTTCAGTGTTTTGTCAGCCCACTTACCAAAAGAATCTGGTTCTAAAAGTTTGTCCAAAGCCAAAGCATTTGACAAGTTGCCAGCATCAACAACCTTAGATTTAAGCAAGTCAAATAAATGTGCAGATGTGCATGCCAGAGCAAACCGCTACTTTTCACTGTAGTAGTATGATCTCTTGAATTAAAATATGCTTATCATGCTATTCACATTAAATCAACTGAATGAAATCCTGATGGCTGGTTCAAAAATTTTATACTGATACTGAAATTGAATTTCTCAAAAAAAAACCATAATGCCCATCAAAATACCCTTCCATGTCCCACACTGCCGTTATCCTCATTAAGCCATGCTTTTCACTTGTTCTGCAGCTCACTGCAATACATTTTTGCATTTTGTGCCTGGCTTTTGTGTACAACATCATTTATTGTACACTGTAAATTTATATTATTTGTTGTGCATTTCTTCTACCAACGTCACTCCTACTTGCTTCTCCATTCTTTTTCTTGCTGCACCTATGATATTCTCGTTGTGCTAGTATAACAATGCAAGTGTAAATCTTTACTCATACCAGGCTCTTTTTCCACCCATGCTGCATTGAACTCACTTGCAATAATGCCTGCCCTGCCATACTGCTTTCTTTTCACCATACTGCTTTCAACTCCTGCATTGATTTTTTTCTCACTGTGCCTTGCTCTTCTGTTCACTGTCTCACCTGTTTATCACTCCAAATAAACTCTGTAAATGATATTTATTTAGTCTATATATTTACTCAACATATGTTTGAATTCCTGTCAATCATAAAAAAAAGATCTTGTACACTGAGTTATATATGTAGCTGTGATATGTGCGACAAGTATAAGATGGGAATTTCCAGGGTGAGTAAAAGATCCATGCAATGAGTAGAAAATTTATATAGTGAGTAGAAAGGCAGCAACGCCAACATGGTAAATAGAAAAACAGCACAGGGAGTGAAACAAGTAAACGAAACCATAAAGCAAGAAGAATAGAATAAATTATTCATTTTAGGGCATCATTTTATTTGTATTCTGGTCAAATATCCAGTTTCGGAAGTCTCTTCATTTGAACGAAAAAAAGGAAACAAAAACTTTTGTGTGAAATCAACATGATTG
>JADGJH010000185.1:15797-26200 GCA_027596945.1 Physocladia obscura
TTTTTTTTTAAATAAAAATTTTTTAAAAAAAAAAAAAAAAAACGCAAAAAAAATTACTTAAAATCTCCCTCCCTTTTTTTCTTTCAAATAAACCCACCACCCGCTGTTGCTGCAGGAGCAACAACAGTATTCTTCGTATCACCCCCAAATAACCCCAACACATCATCCTGCTGTCCCTGCCCACGTGAATCCATCGGCCCCATGCCAATTCCCAGTGGAAATAACGCACGCCCCATATCAATCGGTGGTGGCAGCATTCCGCCGTAAAAATTCGGCGGCGGCCCCCCCATCATTCCCGGCGGTGGTGGTCCCATCATTCCCGGCGGCGGCAGCGGGATTCCACCATTCATAATCATAGGGTTGAATCCCGATGGCGGTGGTCGCATCATCATTGGGTTGAAACTTGGTGGCGGCGGCGGACCCATCATGTTGTTATTGAATCCTGGTGGAAGTGCCATATTTCCGTTGATGAAACGCGGCGGTGGCGGTGGCATGTTGAAGTTCGGTGGCTGTTGCGGTTGCGGTTGCAGTTGAGGTTGGGGTTGAGGCTGTGGTTGTTGATGTTGTTGTAACTGAAAGCTCTGCTGCATTGGAAACATTTGTTGAGACTGAAGTCCACCAATCATAAAACTGGGTATGGGTCGTATAGACTGATGCGGTGGTGGTGGCGGCGGTTGCTGCTGCTGCTGCTGCTGCCGAAACAGTATTTGTTGCATTTCCTGCTGTTGCTCTTGGATTTGAAACTGTTGTGCTGCCTGCATCGCTGGTATTTGAGTCCGTATTTGCTGTTGCTGTTGTTGCTGCGGGTTTATAATCACTTGAGGCGACACTGGTGAGTCTCGGGCACTATTACTATTTGAATTGCGTATTTCTTCGCGCTGTTGATGCGAAAACGTTGTCGCTGCAGATAATTGTTGTTGCTGATGACCACCAGGAATTTGCAAGCTCATATGGTGGTGATGCGACAGGTATCGTTGCTGCGATTGGTGTTGTTGCGAATGCTGCTGCTGCTGTTGTTGCTTTATGAAGTAGTTAGATCATACATATTTTGCGTAACTGGTTTATTACAAATATAAAAATAACACACTCACATTCCCGATCCCCGATCGTGCCAGCATTTCCAAAACACGATTCATTTCTCCACCAGCATCATCATTCTTTAATTCTTGCTGCTGCTGCCTCATGACACCACTAGCGCCATAACCACTACCATACCCATTATTACTGTTATTGTTATTTGAACCACCAGCATTTATGTTTCGTGTTATACCCAATGCCTTCAAAACGTCTTCCTCAGACATGACATTCTTTTGATGTTGCTGTTGTAGCAGTTGCTGTTGAGTTCCATGGTATGGCTGCTGCAGTTTTTCTGGCTGCTGAAACCGTTGATGTTGTTCATATTGCTGCTGCTGCTGATGCTGCTGCTGTTGCTGCTGCTGTTGATGCTGGTGCATTCTGTTAATTTTAATATTCCCACCCCCAGCCAACTGCTGCAAAATCAATTGCGACATATCCGCACCACCACCGCCATTACCGCCACCAGGTCCTTTCCTCCTCCCTAACCCAGCAGCCAAATCAAAACTGATCGGTTTCTGGGAATATTGCTGTTGTTGGGTGACCGCGATTTGTCGAACAATGCCCTCGTCAGAAGGTCCCACACGTTCATTATGTAATGGTGAGTTTTGGCGCTGTTGTTGCTGCTCTTGCTTCATTTGCCGTATAAAATCATCCTCTGACAGCATTTGCGTTTGGTTTGGATTAGTTCGAGTGTTCTGCGGTTCCTGCTGTTGCTGTGTTACTGATCTTTGCTGCTTCATTTGCTGGATGATTTCGTCTTCCAAGAACATGCCTCGCATTGGCGGCACATCACTTCGACCGTTTGATTGTTGCTGCTGGGGTGGCATCTGCCCCAGAAGTCCCATCAAACTCATCCCGTTGCCAACTGGATGGCTCAAATTTTCTGTTATGAATCTGGATTTGGTATTCGTAGCATTTGAATTTTCTGTGTTTGGCTTTTTTTAATATTCACGTTTTGCAAACGCTCACAGTACCATTTGCAAGTTTTCATTGTTTTTTCTCGCTCGCTACACTTGATTTATTTTATTTTTTCGAGTTTGACTCGCGATTTTTTCGTTTCGCTCGCAAAAAAAAATTGATCGAACCAGTAAACAAATCCACGAATCGCGAAGTAGTAGTAGCAGCAGTTGCACTCGTAAGTGCCGTCTGTTCAACAGCCCCAGCTGTCATCGGCATATTCGCAGATTTCGCAGAAACAGCAGCATGTACACTGAAAATCTCGTCGACAATACTTTTTTTGTTTGTAACAGTCGGTGGTATAGCAATGTTCGTCTTCACCCCACTAGCAGAAACAGTGGTAGGTAAAACTCGCTCTGCCTCCTCTTCTTCAAACTCTCCACGCTCTTGCCGCTCTTTTTCCTTCATTTTTAGCCTGAATATTTGAAGCGGGTCGAGACCTTTATATCGTGGATCTACATTCGCACCGACACCGACGGTTGAAGCCAGATCAAGTTGTGTTCGAATTTTGGTATTTGATTTTGCTGGTTCTGCGATTGTCGTTGCAGAACCAAACGCGACATATTGCTCAGAAACGGTATCGGCCGTAGTCGTATTATTTATTATTGGGGGGTGGTTCGTTTTGATATCAGACGAGGCGGAGGTGGTGGTGCTTTCATTATCAGCAATCAGCGATTCGTCGTTTTCTAACTGCTGCTTCTGAGATTGTTGGCGTGTCTGTTTTTTTGAGTGTGGTTTTTCGACAAGATCGTCAACCATCCAAGCAGGTGGTAGTTGTGAATCGCTCCCCCGGCGATCCTTGTTGTATAACGGCGAAGGCTGGCGCTGATTGTAGGTGCTATTGTTATTGTTGTTCTGATCGACACGGCGCGGCGCGCGAATTGGGTCTTTGGGATCGCGTGGAGCTAAAGAAAAAAAAGGATGGGTCAAGAGGGAACAGGACTTGTTGAAGCAAACCTCGCCTATCTCTCTCCTTTTCTTTTTCTTTTTCTTTGTTTTCCTTGTTGTCTTTGGAAGAATTGGATCGCCAGGTTTGTGATTGCGACATGGACAGGGCGTCGACCGAAACTTTTGGGGGTCGTGGAAACTCGTCTCTCTGCTGCTGGAGCAGTTTGTTTTCTCGCCGCTTTGAGGTTTGCGGCAAATCATTCGAGCTGTTATTATTGTTGTGGTCTGTGGGCGCAGCGGACGAGTAGCCATTGGACAGTCTGTTCTGCCGCCTATAGTTGTATATTATTGTAGTTTATTTTATTAGATTAGTTGAGTGGTTGAATGCGTTAATTTGACTGAACGGGACGTTGAAACAGGATTATTTAAGGAGACGGAGCGTACCGGGCGTGCTGGGTGTTTGAATTAGTGTTTGCTATTGAGTTCGCATGAGTGGTTGCTGCTGTTGCTGCAGGTTGAGTGTGGTACGTGTCGATACCGGGCAAGTCCGCCGGCCGTTGCACCAACGGACTCGTGGCCAGTGCTCTCAGCTCCGCAACACTGTACCGGATCCGCGCAGGCTTTATCGAATCTCCTTCAAGTCTTTGATCCATTTCTTTCTTTCAAAAAATCCTTCAAATAATATATTCTCCAAATCACACCTTCCCTGAATAAAAAAAAAGAAAAAAGAAAAAAATAAAAATAAAAACAAAAGGGAAAAAACCAAAAAAAGAAGAGGAAAAAATAAAACTTGATTTTCTCTTTAATATCCTGCGCTATACCCGTTACCGCGTTTGCGTATCTCACAAAGCAGCTGTGACGCCTTTGTTTCATCGTCTTCGCTGTCGTTTTCCTCACTATCCACACCGCCCATCTTAAAGTCTTGCTCCACAATCACAGCTGCTGTCGCTTCACCATCATCACCGCAATCGCCAACAGCAACAGTATCAACAGCAGTAGCACCAGTAGTAAAATCATCAAGGTCCTTACTGTCTCCACACATACTACTTTCATCCTGTTTCCTCATAATTCTACAACCTTCCTCCCATCGATTACTGCTATCCATTCCTCCTTTATTGCTTCCATCATCATCAGCGAGACAATCATTAAAATAATCCTCATCATCAGTGTTCACTGCGTCAGAAATCTTGATTTCTGACCAGTTATTGCCGGCAACCGTGGGTATACAATCACTACTACTGTCACTACTACTACTCATACTAATACTGCTGATACTGCTACTGCTGTCGAATGCTTTTTGCTGCGGTGAAGATACAATAATAGATAGTTTTGAATCAACATAAGTAGTCGTTGGGTTTTTGGTTACTGCTTTTGTTGTTGCTATCGCTGCTGCTGCGGTTTTATTTTCACGGCTTTGAGGCGCTACAACAATTTTTTGCTCAATTTGACTTGGCACTGACGCTGCTAAGGCGGTGGAACAAGAATTGCTCGTAAGAGACAATTGCGGCAACGGCATTTCCCAAAAGTCACTGTTACTTCTACTTCTATTGCCTCCAAGTTGCAGAGCAGAATGCGTCCGTGGCAACAACTCGCGTCTTTTTTTGGTCGGTGTTGTAATCGTAGCTTTGGAATGTAATGAATATACTGCTGTTGCGGCCGCTGCAGTTTCTTCTGACATTAAAGATGCTGGTGCTACTGCTGTCGTCATGGTGGCAGCCACTGTACCTGCCGAGATTGAAGTTGACACTGAATTGAATATTGATAAGCCAGACCCTGCGCCTGCAGTAACTGCTGCTGCCACTCCATCATCAGAAATTACTGGTGAGTACAAAAAATTCGACAATAACGACGTTGATCCTTCGAGAATTCCCACATCACTTTTTGATTTTGTGCCAAACAGAATTTTCCGTGTCCGTTGTTGTTTACTTGATAAAGGCGGCAACGATGACGACGACGACGCTGCTGCCAACCTGTCACTATTATCGTCGCTGGCTTTTTCCCGCAAGAGATACTCCTGAAATTGTGTCGGATTTATGGACGTGGATATTTTGCGTTTCCGCGACAAAGTTTCCGGTTGTATTGCTGATATTTGTGATACAGGTGCATTCAGAGACAATGGAGATTGCGGCGGCGGTGGTGTCATAGGTGATGCAGCCCCATTATTATTAATCAACATCAACGCGCACGCAGCTGCCACAAACGGATCCTCCTCTGCAGCAGTAGTAGCCGAGTGCTGTATCCGACTATCTACAATACCGTTACCACTACCGCCACCTACATCAGACGCGTCTCCATCGTCCTCGCCATTCATCCGATCAACATCAGCAAGAAACGCAGACAGATTACTCGTGCCCGCTCGCGTCAGTACAGGCGACTGCAAATAATGAAAAGAAGACAACGGCGATCCTGCCACTGCCGTTGCTACTCGGCCACCGCCAATTCCGCCAGTAATAAAATACGGCATCGGCATGCCTGTTCGAGGATATCTAGTGACAACTGGTGACGACGCCATTGCAGAAATTCCAGAAGCAGCAGCAGCTGGAGACGAACTTAATCCATTCGTCGCGCCTCCAACTTCCTCGGCACGCTCCGTCTCCAACTGACTTTTACTTTTCCGGCCTCTTCGTTTTCCATTTGGTGTCACTTGTTTCGCGTTTCCTCCTCCAGCGACACCACCGCCGTCTTTAGGCGTCTTCGGCTGCTTCTTTGTTAAAGACCGTTGTTGTGATTCCGTCGTCGCCGCCGCAAGCGGCAGATTAATCAAATCCATTGCTGCTTTCGTCTGCCGTAAATTATCAACTGCCACGCCAAGCGTTCGGACCTTGTTTCCGAGCCTGTCTTTGCGTAGCGTCGCGGGCGTGAGTCGGGCATATTGCTTTCGCGGGGCTGGCGTTTTGGATCCCTTCGGGGTGGAAAGAGCGGCAGCATCGAGAAAAGCGGGTGTTGCTGTGGTGGAAAATGATGATGGACTGGTGGCGATGAAAGGGTTTAGAGTCAATTGGGAGCTTGAGTTCTGGAGAGCAAGATGCACAAATAGATTATTTTCGACAGCATTACGATTTTGACTACTTGTTTCGCTTTTGTCAGCAATACATTTGCAGTTTATAGATTTCTGAAGAAAAAAATATTACTCAAGAACATAAAAAAGAAAGAAAAAAGAAAGGGAAATGTCAGATTACCAAATCGTGTATGGACTTTCTCACAGCATCAAAGATATTGTACGTGTATTCACCGCCGCCACCTTCTCCAGTTTTCTCCTTACCAACAATACCGCGAAAAAGTTTACCCGACTCCGAAAAACAAGACTCTGGTGAGTCGCCGTCCTCCACATCACACTCATCCCACCGTCTCGCAAGGTTCTCGAGAACGGTTGCAACGATGGGATTCGAGTCCGGGAGGAGCGGCGACATGTTTTCAAAAAATAAAGCAGCAGTTGATGTTCTTGAAAAAGTAACGCTGCTAACAGGTGTTTCGGGTGGCTGCAGTTCCATAGGCGGCGTTCCAGAAGAGCTTTGGGAGCAATGCACATCGAAATCATGCGAGTTTTCTCCTGGCAACAACCAAACAAAGTAATAATGAGTGGGTGGAAAGCATATTAAACGAGGGGTCCGTTAAGTCAGGTGGTTTTTTGAATGAAAGAAAAAAAATTGAATGTCCGAGCAAGTTCAAACTTGAAAAAAAAAAAAAAAAAACAACAACAACAAAACAAAAAAACCAAAGGCTGAAAAACAAGCCGAAAAAAAACAACACATGGCGAAAAAAAAAAAAAAAAAAGAGACAGAGAGAAAGCGAATAAGCTAATCAACCAGTTGAGATAGATTGGTGATCCGCGGAAAACCTAAAAAGAGCAAGTTTTCAGCCACACAGATACACACGGGAAACGCGATCAGCGCACAAAACAATATACAAGACAGGCGGACGGAAAGGTCAGGTTAGACGGAGTGTTGAGTTGCGTTGCGCTTTCTGAGACCAGAGCGGATCGGTGCAAAAAAAGGGTGTGGCGAAACAATAATCACCTGCAGTATAAATGGTGGTGAGCGAGCAGTGCGTTGCGTTACGTTATGCTGAGTTATGCTTAAGTCCGGCTATGTGCGAACGATCAGATTGAGGCACTGGTTTTCGCAGTTAATTCGTATTTATTTTTTTGCAATCGGACAAACCACTTTTTTTTTGTCTCCATATGTCCAGGAACTTTGCCTGAAAAATCCAAGGAGAAACAAAAAAAATAGTCAAAATTGGAACGCATTTTCTGCTGCCACAAAATATGGAATGAACTTTTGCTGGATTCTTAGATCAAATGCTTGACGATTTTCTTTCTTTGAGATATTTGGAACGAAAGCTTGTGGATGGAACAATACACTTCATTTCGATTTAATATTGAATAAGAAAGTAAGTTTTCGTAGTTGGCATCGAATTGATTTAAAAAGTATGTTCAACCGTTCATCATGACTGAGATAATTTCGCACCAAATCCAAAATTTAGTATTTTTATTAGAAGCCGCAGTGGGAAGGAATAGGAATGAAAATCAGTGCTGTGCTTGGGCGCGACATTGGGGGCTGGCAAAATTGATTTTGCTGAGTTCACAGCAGCTATTCTCTTGAATAAAACTTTTTTTTGATTACTTTATTTTCTACTTTACTTTAATTTTATTTGCTTCAGTTGGAAAGATTGTGTCAATAAACCAATAGCCAGTGGTTCACATAACTCAATGATAATGTGGTAGAGCTCCAATATACAGTGAAGAGTTGTTTATAAAGATGAACTGGCAGTTGTAGTTTTCCCAATACTACATTCTGAAGTGTAACTTGCCATAAAATTGACAAGGTTGATTTGGTGTTGAGTTTGTATCTTCTAGTGGATGCTGTTGGATGTTAAGCACTGTACAGTAATCATGGAAATTGTTATTCCTTTGATTATAGAGTGTGTGTATGAGGAACCATCCACATTTCATACACCTACTTGCAAGCAGGAGTTGCTTCTGCTGGATGGTTCCCATTGGATCAATTGGCATTGATAGTTGTAGAATTGGCTGCCAAGTTCCACAACTTAATTTTCTGGCACCTGTGTTTCCATATGCTGCTGTAGCCTTGATAAGGCCTGCCATGTTCACATTGGATGCTGTCACAGTAGTTGCTAGGGCCAGGGATTAAATGATGCCATACACAAAGTACACTTGAGTGATAAATTGTCAGCAATTATTGCAGACAAGCAATGAAAAATGTGAAACTGATTAAGAAAGCAAATAAATCTGCTAACAAAAACAATCACAAGAGAATTTTTGGCATAACAGCCAACCAATATCTCTATGACCCAGCAGGTAAAGCAACATGAATTGCATGTAGTTTCAAGCATGCAAACAGTCACACTGTGTATTAGACCCACAAAAGAAGGACAAATATGCTGACAATTTTGATTCAACATTGAACCATGCACCAGGTGGCACAAATCAGCCTGTGGCAGCAAATTTGCACAAAACAAATCCACTGAGAGACTTTATTCCATTATCTTTGGGTGGCTAAAACTCACCACATTTTCAATCAATCAGATTGAGAATCTTTGATAGAAATCCAACAAAGTGGAAAAGCAACAGATCTGGGCAAAAATGAGAGTTAATCTGATGTTGTTAATAACCTTTCAATCTCTCTCATTTCAGGCCTTGGAATGCTTTTGAAGTAGTGCTGCATTCAAGCATAACAAACATCAAAAATTTGATGTTGGATATTATGCAAGGCAGCTCCTGGTCAAAATTTTCAACTTGAATGAGTTGATGGACCAAAATCCAGAGGCATGTGTTGTGCTGATGGATCTTCAAGTGGCATCTGACTACACAAATTACAAATTGGTGTGGAGTAACATGTTAGACAACAGGAAAGACCTGCACCTACAATTTACACAGAAGTGTTAATCCCAATCCTCCAGTCATTTTTTGATTTTTGTCATTCTCAATTGTTTGCTTTAGAATACAAATCTTGTTCCTTATGTGTAAGACAAGGCCTCCTTCAAAGCACAGTTCTGGCTCCAATGCTATTCAATTACAGCATCAACACACTCTCTGGACAAAAAAAAACAAGTTTAAGAACTACTAAAATTCTGGAAATTCTAAAAAAAGCAGTCTGTACACCTATTAATTGCAAGTGAAGCAATTGTTTCATGTGAAACATTCTGGTTGGTTTTTCTCTGGATTCTAGGAAATGTTTGTATTCATCAAGTCTGCAAGAAGTGTGACCAAAAACTCTCAAACAACATGACTGTGCTGACATAGAAAAAAAACCTATGGGCAGTCTTTCAACTGAGCTGCAACTGGAAAACAATTCAGCAATACTGGATCAATAAATTGCTGTAAAAAATTCACTGAAAAATTTGTAGGATTAGCAAAAAGCTCTTACATTAATAGTGGAAAAAATATGCTAAATTTGTGCAGAACATAAAGCAACACCAAATGTGCAACAATAACATGAAAAAAAAAATTGAGGATGTACTGCTGGGAATAGCTGAGAGCAATACATAAGATGTACTTACAGGAATCATAATATTTAATTTTGTACCCATTCATTATGCAAGGAAATGGGAACTACTGGGGACAAACTAGCTGATATGGACAAATATGTGCACAACCAGCAGCCTACAGTAACACATGCATTTCTTTCAATAAAGAGTGAATTCATCTTTCAATACAGCGTGAATCATTTATACTTTAACAAGGGTTTATAGCTTGGATGGAAATATGAGAATGATGTGGGATTGTATGGAGAGCTTTGTTCATTGAAATGATGTTTGTGAGTTGTTGGCACCATTTTTGGAATTCAGTAATGCTCTTCATTCCCAGGGTGATATTTGTTTTGCTGATTTAGCCAAAATTAAAACAATTTGTTCTATTTTACCCAGGAATTCATGGTAACTTTGTAGTTTGAATGCATTTGTGCATATTGCTGTGTGTGTGTAAGTTTGATTTTTATTTAATTATCTGCTCAATTGAAAATGAAAATTGAAGGCTTGATTATAGTCTATATTTGGTTCAATGACCTACTGATTGGAAGCTTTTTTGGTATTAGAAGGCAGGGTGCATTTAATTTTCTAAATGGGTTCAATCTGTGGAATAAAAATCTATCTTTTACCATATTCCATTTGAAGTTGAATATCTTTGTCATCAATTATTTTATTTAATTCTATCACAATTGAACCACCAAAGTGCATCTACATTGCAAAAATTTTACGACTCGTTGAATTTTTTTAACGTATTTTTTATTATTCAAAATCTGACGCAGGGCGGATAGGCAAAAAACACACAATAAAGAAAACAATTGGTGCAAATATAGGCACGGATATTGGGAAGCAAGGAGAGAAAGAGAGAGAAAGAGAGGAGGGTGAATAAAGCGACTAGTACGGAAAAAAAAAGAGGAAAAAAAATTATGGAGAATATAAAAGTGGGAATGAAGAAACAGGAGTGTTGATAATAAGAAGACAAAAACAAAATAAAGAAG
>JADGJH010000186.1:0-26095 GCA_027596945.1 Physocladia obscura
CTATCATTTCTTTATGTGTATTGGAATAAAATGATGTTAGGGTATATTTTGGGTTTTATCTCATGCACTCCACCACACCAAGTTGTCTTAATTGAGAGTCTTCACCAATTCCAATTGCATATCACTATTTCCATTGAAATGACTGTTGATGTGTTGACATGCTTTTTTTTTTTGCATTTTTGAGTAATTCAGTGTCAATCATTGGAGTATCAAGGCTATACTTTTGTTTCAACAATTTGACCATTGAATCGGGAAGATGAATAGGATCCAAATATTTGCTTTTGCATTGCTCAGAATGACACTTCTGAAATGCCTTACCACTTGTAGTGACTATAATGTATTGATGGTTTGAGGTGTTTTCCTGTTTTACAAAGTAACAATACTTGAATTCCAATGGAATCACATAACCACCATTTGGGTCAGAATCATTTTCGACATTGCGTTTAGCCTCTCCTTTCAGGTGAAATTTTTTTGTTGATATAATCCAGTACAAGTTCATCAACTTCTGTCTGAATTGGGGCTCCATGTTCCATTCTGACTTGCTTGGGTTCTTTTGTGGCATGTTGTCCTTTTCACTTTGTTGTCTTAACGCAATCGGCTTCTTTTAACTCTTCAACAGTCCATGTTGTTAACATGGTCTGCAACGCAGATGGAAAAATAGAAGTTTGCTCCAACTGGTCTAACAAAAGTGGTAAATTTTCAAATTTAGTTCCATCAATAACTTGGTAGACATATTCATAAAGTTGATTTGGGAATTGTTGGAGGTGGGAGTCCCTCTGTTTTTTCAATGTGTCTACCTTCACCATAACCCCTTTATGGCACTAAATGATTTGAAGGCCAGTCGTGTAAACAGAGTGGTCAACACATTTGTCCTGATAATAACTTGAAACTACCTCATCTTTTTGCAAGATGTTGCAAAATTGTTCAGCAAGATTAACTGCTCTTGCACTATTGACAATGATGTCTGGATAGTGAATGTCAAACTTGTAAAACATTCGTGCAGTGACAATTTGTCTGATGTTATCAATTCCAAACAGCTGCTGAACAATCTCCTTGTTGAGACAAATAATCTGAGTCATAATCTGAGTCATAATATCTTTGATTTTCAAAGTTTCATCTGAACCAGCATCCCATTCAGGAAACTTATTAATATCAAAATCCAAATCAACAAAGAGTTGAAAAATTCCCTTCGGCAACTTTTTGGTAAAACTGTTGATACCTGCACCAACTTGCAACTTTGCTTTAGCATGTTTGGCACTGGAAGACATGTTCCCAAAAAGTTGGTATATCCTGGGGATTAATGGTTAATTTGGTGATTCTATTAGCAAACCAAGTGTGAGTTTGGGGTTCTAAATTGCAACAGACTCTGGCTTGAACAAACTTTTCCAATTCCATTATTCTGAATTACTTTTTGAAATTTCTTGATTTATAGAAAAAAAAATTATCAATAAAACAAAATGTGTCCTTTAGTATCAATAAAAAAACAAATATATGAAGGCTGAGAATTTGGGTAAAATAAAACATTATGCAATCCACAGAACACATCCAGTGTCAAGTCTTATCCCCAAATAGTAGATGCTTCATTCCCAATTGTAGCACTTGCATCATTACAACCAACTTGAAACATAAAAAAAGGTGCTTGTTATATTTTGGTTAACAAATGAAGGCGTGGAAAGCAATTTTTCAAAGTATGTGAAATATGCAACAAATTTGAAGAAATTACCAATAATTATGTCAAAAACTTTGTCATGAACAAAATTGCTGCACTTGAAAAGAATTGACGTGTCAAAATTAAATAATCACAAATTATTTTTCTTTTTTGAAAATTAAAGAATTCTTTGTGACACTTTCTTTTTTTTTTTTGAAACACAGCAAGTTTATTTTAACCAATTGAACAAAATGCATCATGTTTGTTTCAGGTGGAAAGTTCATTGTTTTAGATGACCACATGATTTGAAGCATAATAAATAGTTTTTATTTATTTTTTCTGAGATGAAACACAGAACCAACAATAGAATAAATAAAAATATATAAAATTTTTGAAGCAATAATGTTATTAAACGGCAACATGAATAAGTTAATATAAAAAACAATTGAATAAACTATAAAATTAACGTTGCTTGTCCCTATTGAGAGCAATCATCAAAACAAATCCAATAATGCGGAATGCTACTCCAATAATGATGCACATAAACATGTCCAATGGAATTTGTGATAATGTATACCCCCAAATGCTTGCCATCAACTCGATATCTAGCTTATTCTTGTAAACCAAAATCGATGAAGCATCTATTGAAAAAGAAATTAGCGTCAAATTTACTCAATTTGAAATAATATACTTACAGTTTGCTTCAGCGGCCCATTTATTAAAACTCAACTCAAAGATAAACAAATAACCAGACTTCTTTGCTTGACTCAAACTTGGTCCGTAGCCACAAAAGATTGACGCAAACAAAGAAATAACGACAGCAAGTAGTGACGCGTTCTCACGACGAACGACCATTGAGACAACACAAGAAATACCATAGACGCCCCAAAACTGAAATAAGACAAGCGAATACTGCATGTAAGGATCCAATACTGGCTTAGCCAAAAGCATATACAATCCCGTGAAGTGTAACGAAGTTAAAAGCAGACGGTATACAGTGGCAATAGTTTTTCCCTGGAAAAAAGATGTTAAAATATACATGAAAAAATAGCTTGACACAAAGTCGGCAAACATAAAAAATACCAAAAAATAAGCTAGTCGATTATGACCACTCGCAGCCTCTCTCCAAAAAACTGGTTTTTCTTCGCCAAAAACTTTGACTCCGGCTGGTGCGCCAGCAAGAGCAACCGCAATCCCAATTAAAAGTCCATAGAGAGCAAGTAAGTCCATTGGAGCCGGCGACAAAAGAACATAAATTCCCCAATAAATACCATTCATAAGCTCCTTCACTTTTCCAATCGTTGAAATTCCCATCAGCATCCCAGCAAACATTGCTACGAAAATTTCCAGGGCAAGAGCGCCAACTTGACGACTCTGCTGAATTAAACTTCTTTGATGACAAAAGTATACTTGCTTCAGAAAGCTGGCACCTCGTTCTTTAACCACGTCCGGAACAACCAAATGAAAGTCTTGCTCCAATCTCCTTTCGTCTGGACTGCTAAGTTCCGATAAAGAACGACGACCCAAGCCAGGTTTACGAATGGAGTTATATTGAGTCCCTGCAGATTTGGGTGTTGTATTTTGCGTTGCAGTACGAGACATAAGTGGTGTCATAGAGTTTGTCGTCACATTGCGTTCTCCGAGTTGCAAATTTCCTGATCCTGTCAAAGTATTGTAGCCTCCTGTAATATCCGATGAGTGGCGTGAATTCATGGTGGCTGCAGCATCGGCAATTGCAAAGCCTCCAGAGGACCGATGTAAATTCAGACGTCCACGACTTAAGCCTCTGTCCATTGGAATTGGAACATCGTCGTCGTTCGATTCAATAGACATTGGAGGAAGGGGATCATCTCGTGGTGGACTTTGTCCAGGACCAACAAATTCGTCTGTATTCATATTTCCCAGCCATTGTTCAACCCTGATGACAGAATTTGGTCTGGAAATATTGTGCGCTGGTTGGGTGCAAAATGTATCTTCGATTTGAATTTCGTTTTCATCGGGAGTTTGACTGAAAAATACTGGAGGATCGTTGTAAATGTCTCTCGAATGGCGGTCTTCCCAAATCTCAACCAATTGATCAGGTGCTAATGTAAACAGACGGTTGACACCTTTCCCTGCCAAAATATCCATCAACGTATCAGACGCGTTCGCCATTGGTTCGAACTCGAATCCAAGAATTTCAAAATACTGTTTCGCGAGAGCTGTGGGACCGAGATACGCAACGCGACCACCAGGTGCAATCATCAAAACGTCGTCAAACTTGCGAAAAATTTCAATTCTGGGTTGGTGAATAACAGCAACAATTGTAAGCCCGAGACTGGCCACAGAATGCAAGATGCTTGCAACATCAAGCGAAGAGGTTGAATCAAGACCTGACGTGGGTTCATCGAGGAATATCGCAAGAGGAGCCGATGCAAGTTCCATTGCAATATTGACGCGTTTTCGCTGGCCACCGGAAATTCCACGTGTGGTTTCGTCTCCAATGCAGCTATTCGCGACGTGTGTCAAATTTAAGGCCCGCAACACATTGTCTACATGGTTATTGACTTGACTGGATGTCCAGTTACGAGGAAGACGCACACGAGCAGCATGTAAAACATTTTCACGGACCTAAAAAATGACATTTAGAGAAAGTTATGGGAAAAAGGAAAGCGGAGTACTTACAGTAAGTTGGTTAATCATGATATCTTCTTGTGGAACGTAACCGACAATTTTACGATAAAGATGCATCTCAGTCTTTTCGCCATTGATAAATAATTCACCACCAGTTCTTTGAACTTTTCCCATAAGCACATTCATGAATGTTGTTTCTGGAACGTGCAAGAAATACCTATGAGCATTGTATCAAAAAGCATTTCGAAATACTCACTTCCGGCTCCACTTGGTCCAATGATAGCAGTCATACGCTTCGACCGAATTTCCCCAGTAACTCCTTGCAAAATCGTTTTTCCATTCTTCAGCTGTAGACGCAAGTTGTCGAACCGAAAGTTCATGCGCAGCTCTCTGCTCCTGAAACTATCTCTGAAAGCGTCTACAAGCAACTGCATCCCTTGATTTGCAATTACTTCCGGGTTTGATGCGAGATTACTGTCGTTCAGCGGTACGTGTCCATGCTCGGCTTCAGCGAGGCTTTTGGCTCGTCTGGCTGTTGCCAAAAGAGCTTGCGACGGACCAGTGAAGAGCCCATAGAAAAGAGATGCACCGGCACCACCGGAATTTTCACGCGACAACGATAATGAGCCGAGATGCCCTTGCCGAAATTTGAACACGATGATCATGATTGCGATCAGAATGTCGAAGATAGCCATGAAAATAAAGAAGCCGTAGACGGTTTGAGAAATTGTTCCAACCGGACACGATGCAAACCATGTGCACGGATGAGGAGTAACTGTTCCTGTTGGACAATAATATCCTTCAGGACAAAGCAAACTAAAAAAAAAAAAGGAAAAGTAAGAATTCAACAAGAAAATTAAGAAGAAGAAAGTGAATTCACATTGTATGCATATCAGGGCAGTAGTATCCGGGTTTGCAAATGATGGGCTCATATTTTCCTTGTGCCTGTCCAAAATTTTTAGTAAAATTAATTTTGGACGGCAAATGTGAAATTCAACATACTGAACAAGGAAGAGATTGTAAGCGAAAAGTTTGACACCCTGCGCTTGGGGGACAATAAATTGGCAAAGTTGCGGCGTTTGATTGATTGAGATAAGGACAGTACCATCTGAAAATTGTTAACAATTGGTAAGTATGTATGAAAACAAGTACAAAAATAAGTATACCCAGGGTCACAAGTGAGAACCATGTTAGGATCTAGGGCAATTCCGATTTGGTCATTCGGCGCGTAGTAGCATCCTTTGCCAGCGCCGTTCGGTAGATTGGCGTTGCTTGTTGAGAAATTCAGGGTTGGGTCGTTTTCAGAGCCAGATGGCGGATCAGGCAAATTACGGCTGCCTCCCATTACTAACTTTTCAACAATAGATGATGGAAAGTTAATTTCACTATCTTTCTTTGCGTAGGTTTTGCTCAAGTTTTGTGGGAATTTTCCTTCTCCCGCCGAAATTAATTTCCCACTTTAACCAGGGGGAAAGAAAAAAATACAATTTTATGTTTCTTTCCCTTCATTTAACAACGAAAGAGGGAAAGAGAAAACAGCACACACACAGACACACAGTTCACAAAAACGTAATTCCACCAAACCCAAAATCAAATCAAATTCGCAATCGCTCAATCGCATCCACAAGAGAGTCTGGAATTGGTGTCTTTCGCTTGGCTGCTTTGGCAATAAGTGCTTCCACATTTTCTTTTTCTTTTCGAACTGCAGAAGCATCATTCTTCCACTTTGCACTTGCAACTAAGTCTTTAGGAAGCAGAGTATATGGTTGGCCAGGAATGTTGCTTGCAATTGACCCGTTTACAGATGCATTACTTCCCAAGACAGCACCACCGGCGTACTCAGTAGGAGGCGTTGGCAAAGGTTTTGGTTTTGTCAACGAGAATCTTGCACCAGGTTCTGTGGTTGAGTTTCGATTTCCACCACCGAATAAATTGATTTTACTGCCACTAACACTTTTGACAAGAGAACCATTTGCGTCGATATCAACACCGCGGCTGTATAGTTTCGATAATAATTCCATTGCATCTGGTTCATTCATTTTTGCTGCTTCCTTTATCGCATAAACGCCTTCTTCAATAAGGTCTGCACCACTTTTTGAATCATTAAGTAAAACGACACCAAGTCGATACAAGGCAGGAGGATAATTCGCATTGGCAGAAAACTTCAAGTATTTAAGGCCAGCAGCTTGATATTCTTCGCTTTTTTCGGGGTTAGTGGGTGAGGCCGCAGTTGATTTTTGAACAAATACAAAGCCAAGATAATACAATGCTTTCGAGTTTCCTTTTTCTGCCGCATATTCGTAAAGCTGCAATGCCTTATCTGTGTCCTTATCAACAATGTCTTTGATGCCAGTTCGAATCATATTCGCCAGTGCAACGCAGGACGGCATATACTCTTTATACGACTCAAAGTAGTACTTGTAGGCTTTTTGAAGATCTTGAGCTGTTCCTTTTCCATATTGATAGCATTGTGCAAGGCGAAAGAAGCATACAGGCGGAACTGGCGTTTGAGGAGAATGTGCTTTCGCGATTGATTCGTATTGTTGAAATGCGAGAGAAATATTTCTGACAACACCATGACCAGTTTCCTGTAAAATTGGGGATTGACGATAAACAGATGTGATATTTAAAAAAATGAACTAACGAAGCAATAAGCAAAATGATATTTTCCTCGCGTGTCTCCTTTTTCTGCAGCTGACCTATAAAGCGAAATTGCTTTCTCGTAATCTTTTTGAACCGAGTTTCCATGCTCAAAGATTAAGCCCAAATTCACCAAAGATGTGACACTTCCAGCACTTATTGCGCGTTCATACCATTTAATTGCAGCAACTTTGTCCTAAATATTGTAAAATTTGACAAACAAGAAATACAAAACGACATAAACACCAACCTGATTACACCCATTTCCCTCCAAGAGAAGCCGGGCAACCTTTTCCATCGCAATTGCATATCCACCTTCGGCTGCACAATAGTACCATCCGAAAGCCTTGAAAATGTCTTGCTTGAGTGCCTTTCCACGCTCGATTAATGCACCAAGTTCAAACGCAGATTTTGCATCATGCCCCACAACAGCCGCTGCCCAAAGCCAATGAGCAGCTTCAACAAGATCAACATAACCATTGCACCAGCCTGCACTCTGTTTCGATAGATAAGTTTCATTAAGAAAAAAAAGGTGCGAACGTACATAAGCGTGACCAAGGTTCGCTTGGCCATCAGATAATCCTGATTCTGCAGCTTTACGATACCACTTGCAGGCCTCAACAGTGTCAACTTTAACACCAAATCCTTTGTGGTAACACCAGCCAACACTGTTTCCATTGAAAAAAAATGTGTTAGTAACACGCAAAAAGTAAATATATAGAAAGCTTACAGATTTGATCCGCGAGAATATCCATGTATACCAGCAAGATAATAATATTTGAAGGCTAAGTTTGGGTTGAGTGGAACGCCAGAACCAGTTTCATAACATTTTCCGATTTTCACCATTCCTTCAAAGTCACCCAAATGAGCAGCCAAAAGAAACCAATCCGCCGCTAGACTCTTGTCGTGTTGGAATTTTTCCGCATCCGAGATTCCACCACGGGGTATTTTTTTACGCGCCTAATTCAGTTTAAAAAAAGAGAAGTAAACAAGAGAAAAAAAGATTTAAAACTGAATGAGTGATCCAGATGAAACAAATGGCTCTGACCTCCCATTTCGCAACTATGCCTTCGGAATATAATTTGCCAAGAAGTACCATCGCATCAGTATTATTTTTTGCCGCAGCCATCTGCAGCCAAGTAAGAGCAAGGCCGACATGCTTCTCGAGCCCCCCAGTTCCTTCAATGAAAGCTTTACCAATAGCAAACATTGAGTCAGGATCGCCAATTTCTGCGGCCTCCAGATTTTGTTGTAAGACCTGTGGAAGCAACGCCCGTTGCGATGAGACTCGCACCGGCGGCAACACTGCAACAGAAGGATCAACAGGAGTAGTCATCGGCGCTTTGCCTTTCTTTATTAGTGGCGTTGGCGAAGGTGGTGATATTGTATTTGTATTTGCGTTGGTCAACTGAGATGCATCGACAATGGGTGACTGCGGAGCACTCGGTGGTTCAGGCGGTTGAGAAAGGCGGACAAACGCATCGACTAATGCGGCAGTGACAGAAGGAGCAATAATTCTGACTTTACTTCTGGTAGTATTACCAGTGTTGTTGACCGGCGACTCGTCAATCTCTTCAATCTCTTCAGCAAATCGGTCGTACGGAAAACGCGATGGCGGAGCGAGGGGATTCGTGTTGCCTGGGGTTACATCCGAAAGATTGAAATTCAGCATCGCGTTGTTGCTGTTGCTGTTGGTTGCACGGCTGAATGAACACAATAAAGATTAAGGCTATTACTGACGGTTCAATAAATCAAATAGGCCAGTAACTTCCAAGCTCATTATTGCAAAAATTCAAGCTAATAGAATAAAAGCTGACGGAGATTGACTACTTACGCAAGCGCTAGAAGTTCTGTTCGCGGTTTAAGCGCAAGTTCCGCCGCCGAGCCAATGCCGCGCTGTCGCAGCCACTCGCGCAACTCACTAGCTAGCATGTGTTCCACTATTTCGACACTCTCGCCGCTGTCTGTGGTTGGGGCCATTGTTTCGTTTGCTCGGCTCTCGAATGAATGGTTCAACTTCTCAGTTTCACAAATCACAATTTTACAATTTCAAGGAGGCAAGAGAAACTCCCAGTTCGTCATCATCAGCAACATCACGAACAGTTATTTTTAAGTCAGAGGTGTCTTGATTTCTTGCATTATTTGACACATCGATTTTCGAATGCTCTTCATCAACTAAAATTCGCAACTTCTCACCAAGACCTAACATCTCTGCCAACTTTTCGCAACCAGCATCTGCAGTTCCAATAAATCGTGCATCTCTTCTGTACTCCTATATATATAAATAGTAATAATTATATTTTAGAGCTGAAAAATCAACAATCATTTACCTGAGTTTCTCCTGTGAAATCAAATCCACGATGCGGTGAATTTTCAATGCCAACTGTTTCCATGTTGATTAGCAATCGTGGGATTTTTTGGCGAACTTTGTTGATTAAACTAGCAAAAGGTTGGACTTTAAGCGATGTTCCGATCACAATCAGCGCATCTGCAGATATAAAATCCCTACTAGCCATGGCGTGAAATCTATTCGGTAAAGCCTCCCCAAAGAATGTAATATTCGGTTTGACAATCCCTTCACAAACAGTACATTCTGGAATTTGGTTGTCAAATACACGTTGTTTCACCCAATCTTGGCTGTATTCTTTGCCACATGCACGGTATTCGACTTTTTCCAGATCAAAAGAGTCGTCGCTATCACTATCAACTGAGTTTTCCAGAAGTATTGGGTCTCGCAGTTTTCCAACGCATTTTGCCGACGCAAATGACCCGTGAGCTTCAACAATATAAGAATCCTCAATTCCTGCAACACGTTCTAATGTGTCAATGTTTTGAGTATAGCATCTGGCAAACGAGTTTGTTACAGATGTGATGTAATGAGTCAACAAAAATTTTGATTGGCAATAAGGAAGAAAGGACAAACCGCAATAACATTCCTTCTTCAGCAAGTACACGAATGAAATAGTGACATATTGTTGGTTTAAAACAACCAGGATAGAGCTCTTTAGCAAGTGTGAAGAACGGTTTGGGAGATTTCCTGCACAAATTTTTACTTCAGTATCTTTGCATATTCATGAGAGCCTGTTAGAAAACTAGCAGCACACCTAAAGTAATTGATACTAAAAACAGCTTCTGGGTAGGGAAGGTTGTATTTTTCCAAGTTGGCGTAAAGACCAGTGTCAGGAGAACGAAAGTCTGAGTGCTTGCTTTGTCACAAATTGAATCGGCACCATGAGGAAACAAAAAGTATTTGCTCACCGGGAATACCAGCGGAGGTCGAAATACCAGCTCCAGTCATAACTACAATCTCACGGCATTTATTATCTTTTAAATACGAGACAAATGACTCGATAGAGTTGTCAGCAAGAATATTCAGATCTGGCTGCTGAGCTTTCTTTTCCAGCGGCGACATGAGTTTGATGGGAAAAAAGCGGCCGGTGATGCCAAACTTAAGTCTGAAACTGCTCTGTGAGTCTGTCGGGGATGCGCGAACGTTGTTACTCATCGTCTGTCTAAAAAAATTCAAGAAAAGACGAATTTTCCGAACCATGTGTATGTGGATTTTGAGGAGGCACGTGTCCGTCTCCAACTAGATTGTTTTCTACTGTTTTTTCCTTTCTATTTTCGTCACCATGTTTATTCAAAACATAACCATAATACACCAAAAAATAATTACTCCTAATATGTCTTCTTTACTTGTTGACTGCTTTGAAGTATTCTTTTGAAGCCTGAGTATTTTGAATAATCAGTTGCAGCAAAGAAGTTTCAAAATAAAAATAAAAAAAACACAAACATCCACATCAGCTTTCATTGACTTTTCGCCCTCTATTCATAATTATTATTTTAATTTTTAATTTATTTTAACCTTATGTGATAAAAAAGAACTCACTCTTCCAGTTCATTGGGCAGACGTCTCCATGAAGCTCGTGGAATTGGAATGCGTCAATAAGGCGCTTGAGCTCGTCAATGGAACGGCCAATGTCCAAGTCATTGATGGTGATCTATAAAATTCGTGCATTAAAATGCAAAGTTAAGACGACGTAAACATGCCTGGCGCAAATTCTGCTTAGGATCAATAATGAAAGTGCCTCTAAAAGCGATGCCTTCATCTTCCTTGAGAACGCCGTAGTCAGTCGCGATTTTCTTGGTGACATCAGCAACTGTCAGAAATAAGTCACAAGACGATACTCTGATAATTTTATTCAAGAACTTACGCAATGGAATCTTCATCTCACCAAGACCTCCATTGTCGCGAGATTGGTTGATCCAAGCACTGTAAGGGTAAACGTGGAATGTCAGAACAAAAACAAAAAACGCAAGGGGTCGTCAAAACTTTAGCTGGAACTTACAGGTGGGAGTATTGAGAATCAACAGATGCACCAACAATCTCTGCATACAGATTATTTAAGATAATAGCTAACTAGTGAATAGATATGACTCACCAACGTTGATTTTCTTGAATTCCTCAGCAGCTTCACTGTAGGCGATAATCTCGGTCGGACAAACAAACGTGAAGTCCATTGGATAGAAGAAGAGGACGACCTGGTTATGTGTTTAAAATTAATTATCAAGAAGAGAATGATAAAAGATAAAAAGTGGTGGGATGACGATGGGATGATAAAGCACCCATTTTCCTTTGTATTCAGCGAGGGAAATCTCCTTGAACTGCTTATTGACGACGGCAGTGGCCTTGAATTGTGGAGCTGGGTGGCCGATTCTTGCAATGGGAGAAGAGCTCATTTTTTCGAGTTGAGGTTGCAATTCAATGACGGTTTCTGACAGTTTTTGCTTTTTTGCGGATTCAGAAACGCCTGCCTTTCTTTTTGGCGCCATTTTTCGTCGATTTTTTCTTATCGTGATTCGAAATTCAACTTCTGGAACTCCAAAAAGAATTTCTATAAACAAGGTTCTTCTTTCCCTTCTAATAAATGTCTTTTTTATTTTTAAGAAGGATTATTCTTCTGAATGCGAGAGGCAACTTTTTTTTTTTCTTCTGTCAATTTGCGAATACAATTTTTTTATATCCCGAAACCCCAGCATCACAAAAATGCTTTTCGCTTTGCTTTGTGCAAAAATAAGTGCAAAGTCAACTTTATTCCAACACTTTTGTCCAATCGAATTTATCAAACGCCGCTCTAAAGGAGGCTTTGCGACGCTGGCAATCATCAGAGGTTGCTCTTTTTGGTTTTCGCCATTTATCTGGTGGCAAATCCATCATACTCGCTAAAACTTCCTGAAAACAAAACAATTAACATAATCAAAAAACAGCAATACACATCAATAGAAAAAACTAACCCGTCCAAACCATTCAGGCCACTCTTGACTATCTTCAATCACGTGACCTATACCTTTATTAGGTTCAAACCAAACATGAAAATACGGCATGTTTTTCACTAGACTTCTTCGAAACCCATTTTTTGAAGTGTCAATGACTTTTTTATGTTGCGACCATTCTTCTTCGGAAGCATTGATAGCTTCCTGTACATTTAAAATAAAAAAAAATAAAAAGGAACCAAAACCACACAAAACAGACCTTAAAATAAGCCGGAGCATCTTCAAATTTTCCCAATGGAATTGGAATACATTCCAACACAGTGTGCTTATGCCACTTGAAATTGACAACTTGTTCCATAAATACACACCCATGCCCTCGTTCCCAGTTCATTTGTATCAAGCACTTCATAAAGTTTCGGATTTCAGTCCAATCGTCATCATCAAGTTCGAGAGAGGTTAGCGTATGGTCGATGGGCACAATCTGGCAATGGAATGGAACCATTTCAGTGGTTGCGGGAAGCGCAAGATAAATTCTTGTGGCTGTGGCTAAAACTGTCACTTTTGGAGTTCCAGTTGATTCTTGGAAACAATGCAAACATTTTTCGAGGGCAGAATTCGCTTTTTTATAATCTGAATCGCGTGAAAATAAAAGTTGAAAAAAGGTTTTCATTAATTTTTTAATAACAGACCATGAATCGCGTTTTGGCGCTTTGCGTAATCAGAAACTTGAGTTTTCTTCGCAAGATCTTCTGCTTTTTCATCCATATAGTCCAAGTCCTCACGATAAGTGGTATCCTTTGTGATGCGGTTGGCCATTTCAGCATCATAATTTGCTGCAGATGACATCTTTTCCTGAAGAAGCAAATCTGCAATCGAGGCACTTGTTTCCGACTCTCCGGGATAATTAATTCGTTGACCCTTTTCATCGTACGTTGCCTGTTATACGTATAAATATACATATTTTAAAATCATCGCGAAATCTGATAGGAATAAAACCTTCAAATCCTCTCGCTTCCGTTTTGCGTTCCCAAATGAAAGTTTCGAAGAGGCTACGTCTGATCCAATATCTTGCAATTGACCTCGACTATTTATAGTCGGAACAATAACAGTTTTGTTCTTGTTTTAAAGAAGGAAAATCGTAAGGTAGCGGAAGTTGATACGGAGAAGTAGAAATAATAACCTTGTTCGAATTTCCGCTGCCAGTATCAGAGTTCTCATAGCGTTGCTTTTCGCGTTCGTATTTTGCAACGAGCTCTGCATCTTCAGTTCCCATCATTGAATTGCGCAAAATTCGTGAATTCATTTTGTTCAAGTCAGCTAATGACAAAATAGGTTCATTCAAACGCTCGTGGGCAATAGAATCTACCACAATTCCGCCAGTTGCTGCAGTTGGAATCAAATTTCCAGCAAGACGGCTGTGAATGCGAGACATTGGCGACGATTTATTGGTTTGTGATTTTTCTTCTCTGTCTTCGGACTGAGTATCATCAGAAACTTTGGGTCGTTTGAAATCCGCACTAGATTTGTACTTTTCAGTTGATGCGGCGGCAAAATGGCGGGAATGTTTTGACATAGACGATTTTCCAACTTTCCGATCAAGATGATCACGTTCATGAATCAATTGTTCAAGTTCTTTAATCGATCCCCATCGCTCTATAGCTAATTCTTCAATATCGCGACCGTCTTCTTCGGCTGCTTCTTGGAGCCGCTTCAGACGCATCATTCGCCAGCTTGATTTTGAATCACCGAAAACAACTTCCTTCTTTTTGGGCGGATTCGAGTGATTCGATGAGGATTCTCCTCCTCTCGCTGGTGCACCAAAGTCTGAAGCAAAAAAATCTTTGTTCAGTTCGCGTTCACGTCGGATCGCCTTGATAAAATATTCAGTCCGATGAGTAATATGCAATAATATATATAGAGAATATAAATATTTAAACAACTTACGTCCTTCCGCTTGCGCTCGCAATCAGCATCAGTTTCTTTTTTAGTTGCATCTTTTGGAACAACGCGCAAACCAAAAAGCGCAAGCGGATCAGTTTTCTCTTGAACATCCCCCAGAGACCCTTGCATCCAAGAATCACGAACCGCCGATTCCGCTGAAATAATGTTGCCCTCAGTTGCTCGATTTGTTAATGTTGATACTGATTCGGATGCGACAGACACTGGTGGCGCTTCGAACCATTCGTCATCACTATTGCTACGAATACTGGCGTTATCATCGTCGATACTTGGACTTGAGTCTCGGTGTTCACTTCGCTTCGACTTCTTTTCCTTGGATGACTTCTTATGCTTTCGTTTCTCTTTTTTTGTTTTCATGTCTCGGTTCATTTTTTTTATGGTTCTGATAGAAGCTCTTTTACACTCGAAATGAGCGTTTTAATTTCCTCCTCCTCTGCTGGTCCATGTGCAGACCACCTGACTCGTCCAATCGAATCGACTAAATGAACCCAACCCACCAATTTGTTATCCATCCCAATTTTAGTTCGTTCGGAAATAATGCTTCCGCGGTGAATCAAATATGTGGCGTGCATTTCTTTTGGTACATTGCGCTTAATCCATCTTTCAAACACCTGCAACGCCCATGATTTTGACCAATCTTCTTCAATGTTCAGCTGCACGATTGGAATATCTGGAATCTCGGCTTTTAACGGTTTTATATAAGATTTGACATGCGGTTCTCCAAGAGCGTTGAAAAAGAACGCGACAAGGGTTACTTTGTTTGACTTGATAAGGGAATGAATATCAGTGTCGACTTGTAACAATGATTTTCCAGAGATGTTTGGAATTTTGGGGCTCGACTGGGTTTTTGTTTTTACTTGAACTTTATAAAAACATTAATACACCAACCAACGGAAATTTCATCATTTTGGGAGCAGTCCATAGCTTAACACCTTTCTGAGCAATTTCTTTCAAATCATCGAATCGGCCTTTTTTAAATGCAGCGTCCATCAATAATTTGCGTTCCTCTTCGTTTTTTTGTGAGTCAAAAATACCAGAAAGCTTTGAGCGAATTTTCTGTGCAGTTGGGCCCATTTTTGATGATAGGCCCTGTTCTCTTCTATAAATTCGCTTAATACAATACGTTCAATAGTAAATTCCAGTTTTTGCTTACCGCTTCAATTCAGCTTCTTCTAGAGCTTTGATACGTGCTTCCAATTTGGAATGATTGCGATAGATAAAGTTTGATCTGCACATGAAATATAAGAGAAATGATTGCACGGTACGAATGCACGCAGAGTGCGGGATGACTCTCACGTCGGGGCATCAGGATTTTTGCGATTCTCTTCAATGCTTTTGGCATCTCGCTCAAGCATCTTTTGAAAACGGGCAACAAGGCCCAAGTTTTGCGATTGTGGCGGAGGTAGCACAGGCGGAGGAACGAACAATTTCGGTGCCTGGTTTTCAGCTCCTGGCGGTAGTTTTGATGACAAGTTTCGCGTCAGCCTCAGTTTGAATATGTTATGCATTGATTTCATTTGTCCAAACTTCGAAAAAAGATGGAAGACGACTCTGACGATCTTGTCAACAACATTGACGCGAATAATCAGAATAATTCTGCCGAACCTGACGCACTGGAAGAAGGCGAAGAGCAGCAATTCAACAATGATAACAACAATGATAACGATAATGACAACGTCAATGACGACAACGAAAGCGGTGACGATTCCGACGATGTGTGTCCATTCCTTACTCCTTAGTTGTACTTGTCTGGCAAAACTAACAAGCTTAATTACTCATTGCTCATCAAAGGACGTCGAGATTGTTATGGACACTGAGCAGCAGTCAAGGTTTTTTCTGTTCCCTTTACTTCCACAAACTGAACCCAAAATAATATTTCAGATCTGCTCCCCAGCCAATCACAATCAAACCAATTGCTTCCAGTTTGTTCTCTCTCTTCAATCTTTTGAATAATATCAAATTTCTCATCCACGCTCGCCATTCTCCCATTCTCTGTCGCAGCTGACGCTTCCGGAAACCAAACTTTGGCGGCTACATCCGCAGCGGCAAAAGCTGCCACAACGGGTCTCGATATCTCTCTTGTCGGTCAAATCGACGGAAAAGATCTTTTTGATGTTGATGTGGACAGTATCGAAGACAAACCGTGGCGCAAACCTGGTGCAGATATAACAGATTATTTTAATTTTGGTTTCAACGAAGTGTCATGGCGCGCATACTGCAACAAGCAAAAAAGTCTCCGCGAAGAAGCTTTGATGCAAAAACGAATTCATGTATGGTTTTGTACTTTTACGTGAGTGTTGGAAAAAATTACTGAATATGCATGCTGCACAAATCAGGTTTTCGAGCATTCAGACTTAAACACCGATCAGCAAATGCTCGGTATGTTTGGAATGCAGCAGCCAAAGTTCCAGAGAATGGCACCTCAACAGCAGCAGCAACAACAGCAGTTCAATCCAATGATGATGCAGATGCAAATGATGCAACAACAGCAAATGATGCAGCAGCGTGCAATAATGTCTGGAAATATGATGGGTGCCCCGCCTGGTTTGCCTGGAATGGGCGCTCCTCCTGGACTACCCATGATGTCATCGGGTCAATCATCACAATTACCACCGCCAGGAACAGACTTAAATATGTTTGGAAAAAGGACGCGCGACCAAGATGAATCTGCAATTAAAGTAATTGCCGGCGGCGAAAACTTGGAGGACAAGCCGCCTGGAACTGAAGGGTTTGCTACATAGTTTACTCCATTGTTCATTTATATATATTTTTTAATGTGCAGTGGCAGCAGAAGTGAATCAAACACACCGCGTCACGATTCTCGTGGACTTCCCGATCCACCAGGGCATTCTAGTGGATCTGGAAACAATGGAAGATTCCCCAATAATTCTGGTAGGCTTTTTTTTAACTTATAAAACTGACGTTGACATTTAACAGGTGGTGGTGGCGTAGGTGGGAATTTTCAAACTCAACAAAATGGATTCAACCAGCAAAACCAGCCACCATTTAGACAGCATGGCCAACAACCTCCGAGAAATATGCCCCCAGTACGCGGACGGGGAGGTGGAATGTATGGTGGAGATCGAGACAGACAAGAGGGATACCGAGGTGGTCCGCCGCCACAGGGAGGTCGCGATGGTTATTATGAGCGAGGAAGTGGCCGTGATCATTATCGAGATGTAAGTTTTTGATATTGATCGTGCATAGATTAAAAAATAGAAAATAAGGATGGACGTGGCTTGCCTCCGCCTCACTGGGACGACCGACGAGACTGGGACGATCAACGCTGGGGAGGTGGTGGAAGTGGTGGACCACCAGCACCAAATCGTGATCCACGTGACTCTCGAAAGCGAGACGATCGACGTTGAAATTAAATTGTTCAGACAACTTTGTTTTATTTTTATTTTTATTTTGTCCGGAAAAAGATCGATAAAGAAACCTGATGCCACGAAGATCAAGCGTCTCGAACATCCCGAAAAGGATACACAATAACAACGATACATCCGAAGACGAAAGTAGTGATGATGAATTCGCAAACGCAACGCAGCGTGCTGCGGCAAAGAAACGGAAACTCGATAACAGGAACAAAAATAAGGCGAACAGCAGTCAGCAGAGCAACAATTCCAATGACGCAAATAATTCTAGCGGTGACGGTGACAGCAATGATGATAATAACGATGACAATGACGGCGATGATGACGATGATGATAATGACGATATTGACGATCTCCCGCCAGCCCAGTCCAAAGATGAAAAACGTGCTATTAGACGTTCATACAGAGAACTGCAGCAACACATCGAAGGTTTTTATTATGATCCAAGTTTTCTCTTCATCATTTTTTAAGAGACTGTTTTTTCTGGCAGACAACCAGAGTGAAATGATTAAACCGAACTCGACTGGAATTCTTGAATCTCTCAAACGTGCAAATGAGAATTTCGAAAATGGTAAAATCAAAAATATTATCGATCACGACATTTTTTAAAATTATTTTAATTTTATTGTTATGCTACATTTGCATCTTTCGAATTCAACACTATTTCAGTCCAAACATCCCAAGAAGCTGCTCTGGACTCTAAAGTTCTTACTACAGCCGCAAAACTCACTGTGAAAAAAGTTATGAACATGAAACTCGCTGGCCGAAGTCTCAACATCGGCGATTTTATGAAACGTGTCCGAGCGCGTCTTTTACCAGCCGATGCCAGAGGTGGAGGATTGAATGATGATGACGAAAATATGCATGAACTAGATTGGATAAGGCTAAGGAAAGAAGTAGCTGTGTGTGGCTTTTCAGCACCCGCGTTGGAGTTTATGTTTGTTTTTTTTTAATTAAATTTATTATTGTTAAATTTTTTTTTCAGGTACGGGCCGCTCTCTGTTGAACAAAAAACGAGGAATCAATCGAGAAAATTTGGAAATAGATTGCAAAAAGATTTAACACAATTGCAAAAACCCCAAGAGGTTTCTATTTTGTTTTGCAGTTAAATTCCATTTTATTTGCTGTTATCAAATATAGTAAAAAATATTTTAATATTTTTATTATAGCTTGTAGAAACAGATATTCAAAAACAAGAAAATGAAACCACAAAATGTGTTGCGAATGTTTTCAAAGTGTTAATGCGGAAAGGAGCCATGAATTTTTTTGAGTTCGTGATTAATCCAGAATCATTTAGTCAAAGGTAAAACAAAAGATTGATATGCTCGCTTTATGTAACTTTTTTTTCAGTGTCGAAAATATCTTTTATGTGAGCTTTTTGATTCGAGATGGACTGGTTTCGATGGATATTGAAGACGGGCAGCCAATTTTGAAGCGTAGGTTTTGCATTTTTTGTTTCACGTACCACTTGCAAAAATGACTTCCCTTCCAATTTGATTATTTAAATATCAAAATTTGCAAATTCTTTTTTAATTTTTTAATTAGCAAAACAGAAAAGTGGTATGAACGGAGAAGGTTCAAATCATGGAGCTAATAAAACTCAGCAAAAGCAACACATAATTGAACTTTCACATGAAAGTTGGGAGGTGAATATTTCAACTTGCGCACTCATTATTTACTCTTGTATATTTTCTGTAGGAAATAATTGACGCGTATGATATCCAAGACACTGTTATTCCTACTCGAGCCAGAACTCAAGAGCCGGCTGCTGCTAGGAATGCAGACAAGTGGTATGGTTGAAGTTATGATAAAATAAATTGCATTTGGTTTTTGGGGACCATGACACGAATTGGTCGAAAAATTCAAGGCTGTTCTGCTTGTGGCTTGTACTCCTGCTGAGCCGATTTCAAATAGCTTCCGGTGTATCAAATCATTTTTTCTCCTTGATTGTGACCCCAAAACAAAAGAGTCAAAAAACAAACCAAATCGAGAAATGTCCACATCCGACACTACAGTCATTATTGGTAAGTTTCAAGGCCAAACTAAGTTTGCCAGCTGTTTCGCGTACTTGTGCTTTAAATGCTGACGGGCGATATTATTGTCTAAATTTATCTGAAATGAAATGCTAACTAACCTTTACAAATGAAACAACAGTGCTGGGAGCCTCAGGTAACAAGGAAAACACCAGATTCTTTCAAATCCTCTACTATTGAGAACTATGCAAAATCTTTGGATGGACCACGCCAGCTACTGTTCTCGTTTCAGAAATGCATTTGAAATCCCCCCCACTCCCAATTTCAAAAGCAAGGAGTTTCTTCCGAAAATGCGTGATCATGTCTATATAGAGAGCCTTACTTGTTTGCGCATTCCGCATCTTTCTTTCTTTCAACCCAAAATGCATTTCCTTATCAATAACCATACCTAAAAATATCTTGCAACCATTCACATTCAGGCGATCTTGCCTTCAAAAAGACATACCCAGCCCTCTTCGGTCTTTTTTCTAACTCGTATCTGCCGAGCAACGTTAAGATTGTCGGTTATGCACGCAGTCACATTGACCTCCCAGACTTCCGTGCGCGCGTCTCGTCGAAAATTAAAACAACTAAGACCGAGGCACTCGAATCCTTTCTTTCAATCTGCACGTATGTGAGCGGCAAGTACGACGATACCGCTTCGTTTGTGGTTCTTAACTCCTTCGTTGAGACTCTGGAGGCCCAGGCAGGCGGTAGTATTGACGATGAATTCCGCAAGACGCGCATTTTCTACATGGCTCTTCCGCCAAGTGTATTTATCCCGGCGAGTAAAGGGCTGAAGGAAGGGTGCTATTTGGGCAAGGGTGGAAAGAACCGGTTGATTGTAGAGAAGCCGTTTGGAAAAGATCTTGCCAGTAGCTTGGAGCTTGGCCGTGCATTGGCTGCAAATTGGAAAGAGGAAGAGGTGAATAATTGGTGTATAACAAATAAGTGAAGGTTTTAATCTGTTTTTTTATTTTTATTTAATCGCAGATTTACCGCATTGATCATTACCTTGGAAAAGAAATGGTGAAGTCTTTGATGGTTTTGCGTTTCGCAAACGTATTTTTTGGTTCCATCTGGAACCGCCACTACATCAATAATGTTCAAATCACATTCAAAGAAAAGTTTGGAACTGATGGTCGTGGTGGTTACTTTGATGAGTTTGGAATTATTCGTGATGTTTGTATTTCTTCGTTGTTATCTTTTTGATTACAGGAATTGAAACTTACACTACCAAAAAAAAACGTACAGATTATGCAAAATCACTTACTTCAAGTTTTGACTATCTTGGCAATGGAACGACCAGTTAGCTTGGATGCTGAAGATGTTCGCAACGAAAAAGTGAAAGTTTTACGTGCAGTTAAACCAATCACATTGGAAGACACCATTCTCGGTCAATACACTGCCAGCGCTGAGAAAAATGAACCTGGTTATTTGGATGACCCAACTGTTCCAAAGGGATCTGTTACTCCGACATATGCTGCGCACGTCTTGAATATTTCGAATGAACGTTGGGATGGCGTACCATTTATTCTAAAGGCAGGAAAGGGTATGTTGGCGTTTTTTGCTGCTTTTTTCGCTTCTTTTTTTTTTTTGGTTTTTTCTTCTTTTTCTTTGAAAAATGACCAACATTTCTCGGTCAATAGCGTTGAATGAAAGCAAAGTTGAAATTCGAATCCAGTTTAACGACCCCGCTGGAGGATTGTATCCAGGAACCAAGAGAAATGAACTTGTCATTCGTTTGCAACCAAAAGAAGCTGTTTATGCCAAGGTTTGATTTAGTTTCGTTTCTGCAATTTAATTGACATGGAAAAAATTATTTTAGATGATGAATAAAGAACCAGGCTTGTCAACGGACTTACATGTTACCGAGCTTGATTTGAGTTACGAAAAGCGATACAAGGATGCCAAGATTCCAGACGCATATGAGTCTTTGATTTTGGACTGTTTGAGAGGCGACCATGCCAACTTTGTGCGCGATGATGAGGTTTGTTGAATTACCGTCGTTCGCTTGTTGTTTTCTCATTTATTTGACAAAAAATATCCTTTTTCTTTACAGCTGGAACTTGCCTGGAAAATTTTTACACCGCTGCTGCATAAAATTGAGGGCGAAAAGGTTCAGCCTGAGTTTTATGAGTTTGGATCGCGGGGGCCAGCAGCGGCAAAGGAGTTTATCGAGAGACATGGGTTCCAGCGCGATTCGACATACAAATGGATTCCACATGCACCGCACTTGTGATTTTAGCAGATGATCAGGGGTCATGATGGATAAATCTGAAAAGGAGCTTGTTTGATGCCTTTGTTTTTTTTTTGGAAGAAACACTGAATGTGAAAAAAAAAGTTGTCGATTTAGAAAAAACACAAAATAAAAGCATGTCGTGGCAACCACCGCCTCAACCGAATCCATTCGCAAACGCGGCCGCAATTCCAATGCCGATGCCTATGCAAAGTGGTCCAACGCGTCGTAGCAACGCTGGAAATCCGCAACAAAGAAGCCCAAACCCAAACCAAACTACACAACCAACCAACCAAAACTACAACAATTACAACAACAACTTCCCGCCTCAAATGGGGCAAAGCCTGAGCCAAGGCCATATTCAGACTCAGATCAGACGCAGTATGTCCAACTCTGGTTTTGTTCCGCCGCAACAACAAAATTATCCAACCTATGCGCAGCAGCCGCAACCATTCCAGCCACAGCGATCGGGCTCTAGCACCGGAAATAGCGGATATGGAGCGGGTTACGGTGCAGCGCAGCTCCAGAACTATGCCGCACAGAGTAACCAGCAAGGATTCAACTCGTTTACTAATAATCAAGGGTTTGTCGGAAATACCCACAACATTGGAAGTGGCGGCGGCGGATTGCAGCAGCAGCAGCAGCAGGCGCAGCCTGGAATATTTTATGGAGGTAACGCATTTGGTGCAGCTGAGTTTCAGGAATTCCAAAACAGTGCTGCGGGAAAACTAGGCATGCAGCTTGGTTCTGAAGCGTTGAAGCAAGGAGAAAAGATCGTTCATCAAAATGTAAGAATTCTTTTTGCGCCTTTTTTCCCCATTTCTTCCATTATTATATGCATATACATCTTTTATTTATTTTTTTGTACCACCTACCAAAACTTAATCGAAGATCAATCGATTCGTCAACATCCCGAAACTCAAATTCTACTTCAATGTGTCAAACTCCTATGTCATCAACAAGCTGCGCGTGCTAGTGTTTTCGTTCCGTCAGAAATCGTGGACCAGACTGGTTGTTCGCAGTGAGCAAAATGGGCAGATGGAAGGATACAAGCCGCCACGCGAGGATCTGAATGCGCCAGATTTGTATATTCCAATCATGTCGTTTGTAACATATGTGTTGTTGGTTGGAGTTACGTTGAATATGCGAAAGAAGTAAATGGATTTTATTTTTTATTTTTTGACTGTTTTTTTTTTCAAATTTTAAATTTTATTTCTTTATTTCTTTATTTGTTATTTATTTGCGATTTTTTTTCATCCACATAGATTTGAACCAGAGGTCTTGGGATTGACTTCTTCGACGGCGCTTGTTGTTGTTGCGTTTGAGGTGTTGCTTTTTAAACTCTGTTGTTATCTTCTCAGTGTCGCGACTGAAGTTCCCTTTTTGGATTTGATTGCGTACTGTGGATACAAATTTGTGCCGTATGTTAATGTTATTTCTGCCTTTAATATTTTTATAAAACTTCTTTGTGGGCAATTTTTTAAATATTTTTTCTTTTCCTTTTCAAGTGTTCTTATATGCCTTCTACTGAATCTTATTTTCCCTATACCTATGATTGTGTATGGGATTTTGGCGTATCTGATTATATCGTACAGCTTTTTTACGGTTAGTTTAGTTTTTGTTTTTTAATCATTTGCTCATTATAATTTTCACAGTTGAGGAGCATAAAGCACCTCGTTCTTCCGCCCGAAGAGTCAACAGCCACACTGATGCCATCGCAACGGCAACAACGTATTTATCTCATGTTTATCTTTGTTGGAGTTCAAGCGTGTACTTCTTTCTTTCTTTTTTACTTTTGACCGAGAGACAAAGAGATATGAAAAACACCAGGCAAAAAAAAAAAAATCAAAGAAAAATTACAGTTACAGGGATATTAAGAAGTTTCTTGGTCAATTGGTTTGACGAAGAAAGGGTTTATGAGCGCCACACCATAAAATTGAAAGAGCCCGAAATGGAAACTCAAATAGCGTCAGCGTTGGACACAAAACAATTATGTTTCTCAACACGAAGGATTCGAAGATTTTTACCACCTTACTGAAGGGCGGACATGAGTAGAATTCATATTTTCACGTTGATTGGATCACGGGACTCAATTTCAAAAATTTTAAAACAAATTATATTTCAGATCATGGATAAGTTAGAGGTGGACGATACTGCAACAGCTGCTGCCGGAGACTCGGCAGCTGTAGCAAGTACAACGAGTGCTGTGGGCTACTCTAAGAAGAAGAGGACGCTCATTGTGGGAGCAGCAGCAGTTGTTGTGGTGGCGTTGGCGGCGGGACTGGGCGGATACTTTGGCACGCACAAGAGCACCAGTGCTGGCAGTGGTAATGGCAGTAGTAGTAATAGCACAGGATCGTCAACATCAGGTTCATCGTCGGCTTCCGGATCCGGATCACTAAACACTGCCACTGCCACAGTCTCCGCATCGCCCACGCCGACGGGGGCAAAAGGCGAATTCGTGGGCTACTGGGGCCAAAATACGGCAAACAACGGGCTGGACATTGTTGCCGGACCGGGGCAGCGTGCGCTGTCGGCGGCGCTCAACCAGCTGAGCCTGGACGCCTACTGCGACCTGGGCTTTTACTCAACCATCTCGCTCGCCTTCCTCGACGAGTTTGGCGGCGGCGACAACCACTTTACCATTAACTTTGCAAATTTTGCGCTGTATAAGTGGGACGGCACGCAGCAGACCAGCGGTGCGGACGCGCTGATCACCATCGGCCAGCACATTCAGCACTGCCAGCAGGAAGGCGTGCGCATCTTGCTGTCCCTCGGCGGCGACCAGGTCTCCAACTACTCCTTTGCACAAGGCGACGGCCTCAAGTACGCCACGCTGTTCTACAACGCATTCCTGGGTGGCTCCGACACCACTGTCAAGCCCTTTGGCTCCAATGTTGTGCTCGATGGTCTCGAACTCGATATTGAAAAGAATGCCGCTGACGTCACCTCCGGAGCAGATCCGTCTGCATGGACTCCCGAAATGGTTACTTTTGTCACCACCATTAAGTCCTTGAGCTCCAAATCTATCCTTGCTGGTTTGAACTGTTTCTGTGCCTTGTTGAAAACTAAAAAGATTCTAAAATTACAGCCGTCCCCCAATGCTCCCTGTCGTTCCCCGGTTTTATTGGCAAAGACAAGAACATTGGTGACTTGCTTGCTCAAACTCCGTCCTCGTTTGACTACATCTCCATTCAATACTACAACAATATTGAATGCACATATCCTTTCGGTTTTAATTATGATACATGGAAGACGCTGTTCCCAGGCACAATTTACCTTGGAATTCCAGGAAACCCAATCAGTGCTATCTCGGGTGGATTCCTTGATCCTCCAGCGCTGCAAGCAGTCTACAATTTTGTCAAGGGAGATTCGCAGTTTGGCGGTCTCTCCGTCTACGACGTTTCATCTTCAAACGCACCCGGCTTGGACTGGTCTGCCACCGATTACACGAACCCACCAGTCAGCAATTATTCGGCAATAGTCCACAGCCTGCTCCAAGGAAACACAGTTGCCACTCCTCTTGCGTCTCCAGGTCCGGCGCTTTTGGAATCGGATTTCGATTACAGATGCGGTGGTACTTGGACGTATGCCAACGCAACTTGCTCTCTTCCAACTTGCAATCCCTATGCTTCTGTTACTGGCTGTGGATCGAACCAGCAATGCTTTCGATTCATATCTAAATGTTAGATTTTGCGCGATTTTCTTTGTTGTTAGGGATTATCTAAAAATAATTGCTTGAAAAATAAAACAGTGAGGTGGTGCAGTAATATCCTGCTGGAAGTTCTATTGTTTATTGTTTTTTTATACCCATTGTCTTTATGTGTGTCAGAAAAAGTGTGGTGCTGGAAGAAGAAAGAAAGTTGAAAAGGCAAGGAATGCAGCAGCAAAAATTGACAAAAAAAAATGGGCCTTTCAATCTCAAGGTTGCTGCAAGGGGTAATTATTGATGAATCAACCCCGCTGCACCGTCGTCGCCACGACTATGCCCAAAATTAACCAGCTGTCTATCACACAAATCGATGCTGGGTGGGGACGGAACCGGCCGGCGTGTGGTGTCGAAACTCCTTTTTGCGTTTTTGACTGAAATCACCTTTATTTTTTTATTTTTTTTAAACCAACGCATTTTTTGGCTCCTACTAGTTGTGGGGAAAAAAGGAGATGCGTATTTTGATGGTGAGTAGGTTTCTGACACGCGTGCTGTGTGCGTTTTTCATTGTAGTTACTTCCTCCAGTCCCAATCTAAAAAAATGAACATTCAGGTTGGTTTGGACGCTGCCGGAAAGACCACCATTCTGTACAAGCTGAAGCTCGGTGAAATCGTGACCACTATTCC